>RPOG01004037.1:21482-51197 GCA_008086565.1 Thalassoma bifasciatum | reverse complement strand
AGCGCCCCGACTCCTCGCTCGCTCGCTCGCTCGCCTGCTGCATGTGGAGTTCCTCTCCCACATTCCTGACAGCCCTCCTCCATCTCCAGATACAGACCCCTCCTCCTCCTCCCATCATCCCCTGCTGGAGCGAGGAGCACACAGGCATCTCTCCTCCCATCACACCCCTCCCCCCTCCTCCCCCTCCTCCTCCTCCTCCTCCCCTGCGGGCGGCTGCAGCAGAGCAGGAAGAGCCTCCCTGTCTGTCCCGGGCTGGTCGGGCCTGTTGCTGATGAAGGAGAGGGAGGAGGAGGGGCTGATGGGAGGACTGGGTGTTACCAGGACTCTGGTTAGCGGCTAAATGACTTCAAACAGAGCGTTCAGTTTGGTTCAGGAGGCGCTTCACCCCCTGCAGCGTGTTTTCAGGAGGGGAGAACACCTTCGTTTAACATCTTTGCAGCGCACACAGAGCAGAAAGTTAGAGTCCTTCCTCAGGTTTAGCTGCAAACAGGTAAAAAGTTCTTCACGTGAGAAATAATGAAAAACAGGACAAAACTGTTTCTCAGCTGGAATCAGATAGAAGTTAGCCTAGCTTAGCATAAACACTGGAAACAGATGGAAACTGCTAGCCTGGTTGGTCTCCTTCAATAGTTGTGATTGGCTCCTGCAGCTTTTAGGCAAACTTCATACCTCAGCATTGTCTGTTAGCTTAGGCCCCGTTTACACGTCAATGCAAAAAAATGCAGTGAAAAAATTTGTGTTTACACAGAAACGCGGAGGAACTTAAAACGCTTTAGTACATATGTCAAGCCTGTAGGTGGCGATATAACCGTAGGAGCTGTTTACATGACAACGGTTCAGCGGCTGAAGAAGAGGTGAGCCAATCGTGTGGAGTTTACGTTAAAAACTTCTTTTTGTAGAAATGGTACAACAGATGCACATTTTGTTGGAAGGAAGTCCGTAGATTCAGCAGAACAAGAACAAAACGTGAAGTGTTGTTGTTCAGTTTGTGCATGGCACTGAACTGGCACAGTAACTTCCACTGAAAACGCCGGCTTGCCATTTACACAGCAACGTTGGAAATAGTGTTTCAGAAAAATTCCACTCTGGAGGCCGTTTTCAAAAGTTTGCGTTTTAGCTCGACTGGAACGCCATTTCCATGTAAACCGCAGACCAGAACACAACAATACTTTTGAATTTCACTCTAAAACCATAGTTGTATAAACAGGGCCTTGGCCTGGGAGCAGATTTGTGGCGTGTTTTTTGTTAGACGTAAAGTGCCTTTTAGCAAGTTGCATTTAACACCCAAGGTTATCGAATTATGTCATTTAAATGACGTTACCACTACAAAAGGAACATGTAAAGTCGAATGGACTAATGAGTTGGCTTACTGAAGTGAAATACAGCTGCGACATGGAGGCTAAAAGCACAATTGTTGTCCTCTTTAATAATTTTTAATTAGGGGCAAAGGAAAGACAATGTTAAGGATCTAGATTACGCTAGCTTCTGCTTCTTTTGATCCCATTTGTGGCTAACGTTGTTGTTGTTTTTTTACTGTTAAAGTAATTGTTTTGGCCTTTGTGCCTTTATTTAGATAAGAAAGTGAGGACAGTGGATACTGAAGGAAACAGGGTAAGAATGGGAAGTGGCCACATGCTGGATTAGAACAGAGGCTAACCGCACAAAGGCAAACGTCATGGAGTGTGACCTAAACCGCTAGGCTTTCTGCACTTCACTAACGTTAATTTAACTATGTCTGACAACCTGTGCTCTCCCTGATGTTTGCCAATTGTTATGAGACATATAACATGAAACCGGACTTTTGAGAACATCATCGGACACATCACAACACATGAACACGAAGCTTCGTGAAAATTCTGATTTACCATGTGAATATGGATAAGAGGGGATAGTCAGGAGGTCTCTGCAGGTGAGCACGGCAAACACAACATCATTTAAAGGTTCCATCACATCTCTGAACAGAAAGTATGAAGCCCATGTGGGGTTGTTGGAGCTGCAGTTCCACGAGTGTCCACTAGAGGCTGGCTGCAGAAACATCACAAACCACATACACAACAAGCCAGAAAAGCTGATTTCTCAGCAAAAGAAGAACATGTTAACTGGTTCAAAAACAATCCGGATCTGAAAAGCTGATAGCTGATGACTAATAGTTACTAATAGTTACTTTTTCATTTATTTTATAACTTTACAAGTCATTATGCCCATATAAGGGCATGGGTGACTTGACTGACAGGAATTGATTTTTGAAGTCTGATATCTGTAAGAAGCTCCTTATACTGCATCACTGCCACATTTATTTCGTAAAGGACTCCTGCCCCCACCCCCCACCCCAGCTTGAGATTTGTCCCGTCATCAGTCAGTGACGCTTTGGGGTCAAACCTCCTGATGAAGAGTCTGATAGAGAAGCAGAGCATGAACTGATCCCTGTGTACTGTTGACATATGAAATACAGGTGGCTGAAACAGACTGCAGGAGCCTCCACTTCATAATGAACACACACACACACACACACACACACACACACACACACACACACACACAGGGAGAGAGAGAGGAAGAGAGAGAGAGAGAGAAAAGCAGCTAACAGCATTACATCACTAATCCAATCACTGCTTTTCACCTCAACCGGCCACTTTTCAATTCAAATTAATCCATTCAGATGCACAGACACCATCCCCACACACACACACTCACACACACACACACATGCACACACATTGTACAGGGATAATTCACCATCACTAATATGACCCATTTAATTTATTCTAAGTGAGCAATTCATCAGCGCTGATTCCATCCCTGCGTCCTCTTACAATAGCTGACATTGTGAGAGAATAATATCTGCTCTTCGCTGTTCACTCTGCAGGAGAATGAAGGTAAACAGGTGAATCTAAGGATCAATAAAAAAAACATGTTACATATATGATGTGAATGATATGATGAATTGAATCAATGATGTGATCTGAGAATTGACTGAAGCCAAAGTCACTTCATTAGATCAAATACCTGGTTTCCATGATAATGCTTCTTTCTTTCTTGGCTTCTTCCTTTGCACCTTACTCTCTATGCTTCTTTTTTGTAGGTCTATCTGTGTTGTTTCATTAGTTCTGTCTTTTGTTGCTCCTTTCTTTCTTTGCATCTTTGACCTTTCTCTCTTTTTTGCTGTTTTACATTCTCTTCAACTCTTTTCTTTTTTCTTTGCTTCCTAATTTTTTGCATCCTTCTCTCCTCCCTTCTTTTTTGCTTCTTTCTTTGCTTTTTTCATAAGTCTTTCCTTCTTCATATCGTTCTTCTTTTCTTCTTTCTGTCACTTCTTTGCTTTCATCTTTCCTGTTTTTTTTTTCTTTTTCATTCTCAACTTCTGTTCTTCTTTTTCTTTACTTCCTTATAATGTGCATTTTTTTCTTGTCTCCTTTTTTTCTTTCCTTTTTTCTTTGCTTCTATCTTGCTTATTTCATTCTCTTTTTTCATTTCTTTTTTCTTTACCTACTTATTTTCTTGCATCTTTCTCTTTTTGCCTCCATTCTTTTTGCTTCTTTCTTTCCCTCCATATTTCTTTCCTTCTTTTTCTCCTTCACGTCTGTCTTTTTTTGCATCTTTTTTTTCATCCTTGCTTATTTTTTTGCATTTTTCTTTCCTCCTTTTCTTTGTTCCATTTTCTTACATACTTCATTGTTTCTTTACATCATTATTGGATTTTTTCACTTTTTTTTCTTTTTCTTCTTTCCAAGTATTGCGATCAACTTTAGACAAACATTTGTCAGAACTTTTAAAACTCTTTTTCTGGAATAATTGACTTGTTTTTTTCTGTTTTTGAATGATTGTTTTGAGTTTATTTTTTATTTTTTCCACTTGAGAACAGAATGTTCCAAACCTGTATGAAGCAGGATTTTAGCTGATTATCTAAAGATATAAAATCTGTATCTGAATGCAGTAACCTTATATCGCTCTGTGGACCACGTGCTCGTTTATGTTTGCAGATTCTGGAAAAAAAAGTTTTAAGAATCACCTCTAAGTTCAGAATTAGCTTCAGTTTCAATGTATGAACTGAAGTGGGACAGAAAATATGTTTGTTTTATGTTTCCGATGGATTTGATGCAGAAATCAGGAAAAGAAATGTGCAAGAAAAAGTTTGCTGTAAGCATCCTGAAACCAGAGAGGCTGGAGAGAGAGTGTGATGTTATTTATTGGACTGTAACCATGGAGCAGTTGCTGGGGAACGAGCCATCGGTAACAAAAGGGTGGATTCATCCATTCATCCAGCGGAGAGGAGGAGGAGGAGGTGGTGGAGGAAGAGGAGGAGGAGGAGAGGCATCCCCAAACTCAGCCACAGAGAGGAGATCTGAGCCCAAGGGTTTCCCAACACCGAGCGAGTTGACACAGTTGTTGTTGATGAAACTTTACACACTCCTCCTCCCTCTCCTCCTCCTCCTCCTCCTCCTCCTCCTCCCTCTCCTCTGTCTCCATTGGAGCGTTGTCTGGACAGGCAGGCAGGCAGGCAGTCACATGAAGCCAACACCTGTCGGCAGTGTGGGGGGATGACGAGCACATGCTTCCCTGACTCTCTGTTTCCCAACCAGCTTCAACAACACGCTCCTCTCTCCTCTCCTCCTCCTCCTCTTCTCCTCCTGTGCAGCCATGTTTTTCTTTTCTGGGAGCGCAGAAAAAGTCTGAAAATCTGCAGCTCGGACTTGTGCTTTCGAGCCGCGGCTGCAGCAGGGAGGATGGTAGAGTGGGGGGAGCGGGGGAGAAGGAGGGAGGAAGGGAGAGAAGCAGAGGAGGAGGGGGTGAAAAACCGGTTTCCAATAGTGACGGATGATTTGTAGGTAACAGTTGTTTGCCTTGCAGCCTGAGGCCTGCCCCGCTCACACACACACTCACACACACACACTCAGAGTTTGCAGCATGCAGCCTGAGAGCAGCACAAGCTGAAAAACAGCTGAAAAGTAAAATTAGACTCAAAGTTAGTTTCTCTTTATGACTTTTTTCTCCTTCAGTCTCTTAATGCAGGAGTTAAATGCTCTAAACTGGAGCCTGCGCCGCGCTGTGGCGTGTTTAAAAAAAGATGTTTTCTGAACTCGGTTTGGTTGCTCAAGAGTTATAACTGACAGCTTGAGACAGAGCAGGAAATGATGCTTAGCCAGCCATTTTTGTAGTTTTTGAAATTCAACATCCTCGCAGCTATTTCACATCACAATGATGCATTCATGATGAAGCGTTTGAAGTTAGAGCCATTAAAATTTAGTTTGGGCCTCAGTTTGTGGTAAGAGTCAGTTTCACCGTAAATACAAAATTCCCAAGAGGCTTCACTTCGGATTACTTTATTATTTTCTACAATGTTCCTATGATGCTTTTGTACAATTATTTCTAGTTTCCCATCTTATATGTTTTTAAACAAACATTGTAGAACATGAACAGTTGCATTCATTACAGCAAAGCAACAACAACAACACACCACTACAACTGGGACTGATTTTTGTCCATATCAGTCACTTATCACTTCCTTTTTGCCGCTTTTGGACCATTTTTTATGCAGCAAACTAATTTCTTTCCAAGTTTGATCCCAACTTACATGCCATTTTTGTTGACTTTGGCCATTTTTTACAACTTCTTTTTTTCAATTCTTTATTTAGAGGATGAGCCAATTACAGACAGTTATTCATGAAATTACAAAAGGTATTTAAGGTCTACAATGAAAGTCTGCAGAGTAACATTTTGACAGTCTTTTGACTTTTTTCTCCTTAACATCCTCGTTTTTCTTTTAATCGTCAAACAAACGGTATCTTAACATTCTATAAGTATTCACACTTTGTGAGAGGGATGTGCTAATACTGTCATTTTCCTTAATATGCAGGGTGACTATACCATATATTTACAAAACTGAAAACAGAATGAAAACAATGCAGGCGAACAGTCGCGGGTACAAATACACATGTATAATAAGGATAATAATCCAGCAACAAAATATCTATTGGGTTAAGTCTAGCTTTTCACTATTTTTCATCACTTTTTGACCATTTTTGCTGCCTTCTGAATTTTTTGCAATTTCCTCTAAATTTTTCTGCCTAATTATTGTTGCTCTTTGGCTCTTTTAATCACTCTTCACTCCTTTTTGCCACTTTTGGACCATTTTTTGCTACTTTTTGAGTATTTCTAGGTTTTATCCTAATGTAAATGACATTTTTTGTTGTTTTTTTGGCAATTTATACTACCTCAAACGTAGTTTTATTGCCACCATTATTGCTACTCAGCCAAAAGGCTGAAAAAGAAACTGACAATTTTGTAGCAACAGGTCTGACTTTTGCAGAAGTAACGCCATGATAAAGATTTCTGGTAGGTCTCAGTTTTACTATAAATAGTGAGTTATAAAGAGATTTCAAGCTGAGAAAGAAGCTGAATTTCTTGTGTTTAACATGTCTTGAGTGAGATAAAATCACATGTAACAATAAACAATAAGAAGTGAAATCTCGAAATATGTTATCATGATCATTGCATTTTCTGAACAAAGCAGCCTAAAAACAAACTGTCATAGCCTTAATGTGATCCTTTGGATGTTTGATCAAATACAGCTTAATGCTTCCACAGATTCTCAGCATCATTTTTTCTTTTTTGTAGCCAAATAACCAAGATTTCAACTCATCAATCATGATTGTCAAACATCAACAAACATCTACATCTGCGAAAACTTAAACTTTCAGACTTAAACCACAGTTTGTTGACGTGTTTGTTGATTTGTTGTCACAAAAAGATGCAAGCATCGACACAAATGTCTGTTAGTGTGTATGTGTGTGTGTGTGTGTGTGTGTGTGTGTGTGTGTGTCAGACTGATGTGGTATCTGGACGGACCAGTTTTGTGATGCTGATACATAAGATACAGTAGCCATGACGACTGACGACTCACCTGTTGCTGTCAGGGGGCGTGGGGGATGGGAGTGTTGACACCTGCAGAAGAAGTGTATACACACACACACAAACACACACACACACACACACACACACACACACACACACACACACACACACAAAGAAGAATGTCAACCCAGGGTCTCAAGTTTGCATGAGGTAAATAATTACCCAAAAAAGGGGGAACTACATTTCCCATGATGCACTGGAGCAGAAAAAGACAGAATACAAAATGTATCTTAGTTCATTTCAACACTTTAACCTGTGGTTTGAACTTAGGATCTGTGCCTGATTGAACAACGTAGTTTTAAACAACTTTTTCTTTCAACATTCTTCCTAAAAAACCCCAAAATTGTTACTCTGTGGTTAAAATCTGTGCAAAAATGATGCTTTTAATGTGTTTCTATAATCATTACTTCTCCCTTTAGATAACCCATCAGACACTAGACTCTCAACCTGGACATTTTTATTTAATCTGGTCATATTTATCTTTTTTTCTACCATATTTATTCACCTGTAGACTGTGCAATCTGTTTTTAAAATGTTTTAAAGCACTGTGTAATATTTTAACACCTATTGAGTGTGAAATATCTGTTTAACACAGTTTATCCTGCAACAATCACAATGTAATGCAAATGATGCTTTACCTTTGGTACTTACTGCTTTTTTTGGGTACTTATTGTTTATGATATGTCTTATTTTATTACTTTATTCTTCATACCAGTCCCGTAGGTCCATATAAATACATAGAAACACACAAAAACAATGGATAAGATTATTACCTCTGTCTGATTTATTTCCTTACTGCTGTATTGTTTCAAGAGCTATGGCAACAATGAATTTCCTCCTTGGATTAATAAAGTATTTCTGATTTTGATTCAGAGTATTAACTCACTGTAACATTTGCTTGATAGTCAAACTTTAACAGGTAAGAATTCAACATGATGTGTATTCAGTGTTTAAACTTCAGTTCCTGTGATTTCATATTAAAGTGGAAAAAAACAAGTATTTTTGTAAGAAGTAGTTTTAGTTTTTTGTTTTTTCAAGATTGAGTGTCATTTAGACGTTTTTAAAGTTTTACACTGTGGTTTTCTAAATCAAAATACCTGCACTTGTGAGGAGATTGATTGTTTATTAATTCCCTTTCAATTTTCTGAAACATCCCCCCAATTGAAAGCCCCTATTTTTATCCTGTGTACATTTTTATTTTTGTCAATAACCAGTTTTAAGCTAGTGTTATGAAATGTATGACTATTGTTATTGGGATAAAGCTTAAAATCCAACCTATAGGTAAAAAAAAAAAAGTCTGCTCAACCGTTCTGCAGATCTGTAAAAACTCAACTTCACTCTGAATTAATCTCACAAAGACTATAAAAAGAAAGCTGAAAAATCCTGGCTTTAAATCTTGAAGAGTGGGGGATTTATAGTAGTTGGTGAACGCTGGATGATTAAGACACGATGTCCTTGGGTCTGCAGCTTTAAAAAGTCACAGAGTTAAAAAAATAAAAGTCTGCTGGCTCCCTCTAGAGGTATGAAAAGAAAACTGCAGAGAAAAACAAAGTCTGAGACACTTTCAGTGCTTTTAAAAATGCTTTATTGTAAGCAGAAAGGTTCAGCATTGATATATGAATTAAAGTTACAGAAGAAAAAAGAAGAAAAAAATCACATTAAGTTTCATTAAGAATCTGAAGACAGAGGAGGCTGTGACGATAAACTGAGTCAATGCTGCAAAACTCCAAAGAGCTGATTCCAATTTGATGTTTTCTCTTCATACTTTTCAAATCTTTTTTCAATCTCATATGTTAAAAAATACAGAATTTTTTTTTTTGTTTCTACGAGCTTAATATAAAGTAACAGACCCACTGTGTTCATGATTGATTGAATTTTTATGCCTCTGGTGCCAAACTTTAATTTTGATTTCTGTCACACTCTGTCCCCATAAGATTTTTCATTTCTGATCATTTTTTTAAAGAAGAAAGAGAATCAATCAACAAGAAAAGCAGTTCAGCTATTTCTTTGGCTGACGCTGCTGTGATTGGTTGACGCTTGGAGGAAAATGCAGAGGGTGGAGTCACAGCTCTGAGGACCAATCACATCAGGGCTTGATATCAACGTCAACCTCTCCCCACACCTGAAAAACATAACACAGGGTTATCAGGTTGATCATCATGCCAGCACATTGAAGTTTCAATGAGTGTCTTTTAAATAATGGAATAGAAAATACATAACAATATTTTATGAGGAGAAAAATGTCAAAATAAGAAACAATGCAGGATTAAAACAGTTTAACAATCAAACAAAAATTATTATATAATGCAAACAATGTCTTAAAATAACAGTAATGAAGAAATAAATCATAAAATGAAAGCTGTTATGTTAGGATTAAAAAAATAGTATTTCTGTCATGACAACAATGTTTATATTTCAATAGATTTTATGAGAATTAAGTTTACGTATCATAACAATAAAGTTTCTGTTTTGCAATAAAAAAGTTTTTAAACACACAGAAAGTTTTTGTATTGGAACATGACAATAAAATTTCATATCATTATAATATTTTTCTATCAAGCTTAAGTTCTTTTTGTAAATGTTAAGTTTTTATAATGGGATACTGAAGTCATGTCACAACAATAACATGATATGATGGCAAGGTTATAATTAAAGTGAAATATTGAGATTTAAGTGATATTATTGGATGAATAAAGTTGTCAATGTTTTTAAAAAGAAACTGTCAAATTTTGGGGGAAAAAGTCATCCAAGGTACAGGTTTATATTTTGAGTATAATCTTAAAAGCTGCTTATGTTACCTGACGGAGGTTGTCACTGACCATCACCGCCACCAGGCGCCGCGGTCCATCCAGTCGAGGGATGAAAGACTCTTTCCAGGAGATGGACGCTCCGGGTTCGATGACGCTGAAACACAGAAGAGCGTAAATAAACGGCTCAGGAACAAAGTGAGTAACTAAAGGTTGACGTGTCGTCCGTACTTGTAGAAACGAGCCCTGTTGTTCATGAGTCCAGGTCCCTCCATGGACAGGTTGGCGTTCTGCAGGGCGAAGTCGTACGGGTTGGTGAAGGAGACGGTGACGAACATCTCCTGCTGCACCTGAGGCTGCCCGCTCACCTGAGGGAACATCAACACCTTTATCCCTGATACCTGTTGTCATGGAATTTTCCTAATTCCTTATTATTCTACACAATTATTACCTTAATTTCCTCTGTATGTCTCAAACATCGTCACAGACCTGTATTTGGCCTTAGATACACACATTCCTGTATTCCTCCAAAGTGAGGACTGTTTCTCTTGTATCAGGATGAGAGGGACATCCTAAGCTGAACTCATTGGTCTCCTAAATAGACATAACAACCTTCAGAAATGATAAATACTGAATACACAGAGAGGTCTGGCAGAATTGACTGCACTACACTGCGTATCCAAGTGTACTGTCTGTCTCTTCTCCTTGATCGAGCTACATAAACCTTTTCAACTTAAGTCATCTGAGTCTCCTGAGTTTTCTTCGTCAAGTGGTCAAGCTTCCAGAAAATTCCTCAACACCTGTGTGTGAGTGTGTGTGAGTGTTGGTTTTACCATCATGGTCAGGGCGGGGGTTCCCAGCTCGATCACGTTGATGGCGGTCAGCGTTTGCTCATCGGCTTGTCCGGTCACGACGAAGCGCAGACCGAGCTGAGAGCCCAGGTGAGGCATGTACTCTTCAGCTGTTACCTTCAGGATCACCTGCTCCGCTGCAGCACAAACACACACACACAGGAACATTATTAACCCTTTAACTACCTCATCGACCAAATGGTTCAGCACATTTAGAGTTACTACATTTCAATAACCCTGTAAAGCCCAAAATATAGTCTGAAAATTTCAATTTTTCAGAACTGAGATGTTTATTAACTCCTTTAACAAAATCCACAAAAAATATTGCTTTATCATTTCGTTCATGATATATTTCTTGTATCACATTTGACACACTGGGCAGTTTTGCAAAATATTTTATCTATTTTTTAAAAAAGTTTTATAGTAAATATGCATCTATTTCATGCAGAAATACAACAAAACATTTTTAAAAAAAAATTAATTGTTTCGATGTTATTCTTACTGCAACCTCTTGTAAAATCAAGCAATAATTTTCCTGAAAATATGTGGGTGCATGATTTACATTTTGAAAAGGGCAAAAATACAACTTCCACCAACTATAGTGATATGACATTGATCAAGGTGGTAGAATAAATGTTTTTTTTAAAATATATATTTTTAATAGGCTCTCAAAGAAACTATTTATCATGTTGATGAGATAGAGGTCTTTGAACTTATGTTTCAAATATGATATCTTTGGCTTTAAAGGGATAAGAGGAGTCTCTAACTTATCTCAAACTAATTTAACCATCTCTACAACTTGATAAAAGTATGTGATGGATTTTGAGCCTTAAAATGTTTCTTTTTTTGGTTTTGAAACCTCAGTCAAGTTGTTGAGATGACACATTAAAAGGTGTCCAAATGCGCCTTTGTTTTGCACTTTCTTCTTTTAGTTTTTTCATGCAGAATGAATGTTTTGGGTTGTAGCATTCAATCACAAGTAAAAACAAACTTGAGAATTATTAGCAATCGCACTTGAGTCAAGATGACAAATGTATAAATGCAGTTTTTCCTTGTTTGTGAAATAACATTGCTCAATATTTTGTGCTCATACGTACAGAAATTAAATTTGCAATTCCCTAGATGTTTGAGTAATTAATTTCTATCTGAATTAACCTTTTATGTGACTTTTTCGACTATTTGTGGTATTTGTATGAAATTTCATACAATAACCACTGAGTAACACTTCAGCCATTGGGTTGAGGTCAATATTTCAAAAACTAAAAGGTTTGTTAACAAAAAGACAAAAAAAAAAAGATTGAGGTTAGTACCAATTGAAATAAGGAATACAAACAAAATATTGTTATTCCTTCTTTCTTGGTGAGGTATTTTAAGGGTTAACTGTAACAAAGGTTACATCTTAAACTTTAACAGAAAAGATTTTTCCTGTTTCTCACTCTGTTGCGCGGGCACAACGACGGTGAAGTCCTGGTCCTTGAAGTGTTTGCGGGTCACACCGGTGTAGTAGATGACAGACCCGTCCAGGTGAGCCTTGACGGTTCTGGAGATGTCACCCTGGTTCTGGAAATCCACGGTCAAGATGACGTCCTGAGACACTTGGACCTGTACGGAGAACGCCGTCATTGTGTCACCAGAATGAAGTCATTAAGTCACGAGGAAGAAGTTGTTACATCACGACAATAAAGCGACGTGTTACCGGCTGAATGCTGATGGACACGGACATCTGAGGCTCGTCCAGTTCAGAGTGATCCCTCTCACAGCCATACGCCTCCGCCCGCCCCATCGTCCTTTCGTCTTCAGCAGAGCCTGACCACACAAACCAGAATGGTTCACAAAGTCCAACAAGTTTACTGCTTTGTAATTAGGGCTGAACGATTTGCAAAAATAATCTAATCCCGATTGTTTTTCCCCATACTGCACGTGATTATTGTACAATAATTTCCAGATTCCCAGTCCTATGGGTTTTTAAACAAACACATTGTCAGATGTTCACATTAACATTAACTTTGGCAAGACAACAACCTATGACAAACCTCCTGATTATTCTTATAGTT
This sequence comes from Thalassoma bifasciatum, assembly GCA_008086565.1. Lineage (NCBI taxonomy): Eukaryota > Metazoa > Chordata > Actinopteri > Labriformes > Labridae > Thalassoma > Thalassoma bifasciatum. Next base: position 38,633 of record RPOG01004037.1, on the reverse strand, counting down.
TTATCCCAAATTTCTTGCCATTTTTTACCACTTTTCACTGTTTTTGTCACTTTTTCCCCTATTGTTGCTGCCTTCTGACTATTTTATAAATTTTCTCAGAATGTTCTTGCCCATTTTTGTTGGTTTTTGGCTGTTTTTGTCTCTTGTCACCACTTTTGGACCATTTTTTTGCTACTTTCTGAGTATTTCTCAAGTTTTCTCCCAATTTTATTGCCATCTTTAACTTATTTTTTATCGCTGCTTCTTGTTATGTTTTTTTTGCCATTTTTTACCACTTAGATTGTTTGTCTTGCAAATCTAAGTTTCAACACTTTGGCCCATTGGTTGAGTAACTCTGGTGTAGAGCATGAAACATCTACTGGTAAGTTTATCTCGTATTCTGACACAGGTTAAAGAAATGTTGCATTGTCCGTGATGAAAATATTGCAACAGGTCATATTGCAATTTAATCTAATTCGCAAGTAACTGCTCAGCCCCATTTGTAACCAAGACTCAATAACCTGTTACCTTCAGGATACTTGTAGGTGTATGTGATGTCCTGAGGTGAATAACTTCCCACAGCCTTGGTGTAGATGCACTGTCCAATGTGAACCTTGTCCACTCGATAGGGGCTCATGGCGCCGTAGCGGTCCCGTTTGTGGAAAACCACATCACTGTTCACCTGGAGACGGAAGACAGATTGTTCACTGTTTGTGCGAGTAAGTGGAGGGGGCGGGGCTTAACTATAGGTCAATTGTTTGAATGAACCTCAGCAAAGACGAATCCAGAGTCAAACGGGTGACAGAGGATGCCTTCCTTGATGGCGGCAACAGAGGACGGACCACAGCGGTAAAGTCCTGAAAACACAAAGATGTGTTAACCCATGAAAACACAGATGTTTCCACCCACATTGTGTCTGTATCTGTTTACCGACCATCGCTGGTTTCCTGGGGAGTTGCGTCCACCACCTGCCAGCCACTGAGGCCTGGAGGGAGGTCATGGCGAGAGATGAAGACCTCGTTCCAGCAGTGGTAGTTCCTGCAGAGAGGAAGCTGTTTAGACGCCTTTTCTGTGTTCCACAGCTTACCTTGGAACATAATGCAGCAGCTTCTGAATAAACGTTTTCTTATGATCAAAAGTGGAGTGAAAATTCATAAAATCCATGAAGGAAAAGTAAAAAAATTACAGTTTCCAACTCGTCAGACTTTTATCAACACACATCGCCAAAGGGCTTCGGGACTAACCAGATGGAGTCCCTGGTGTTGCGTCGGTCTGGAGTCCCGTCCAGCCTGAAGATCAGGTCGGTCTTCAGGTTCCCTGTGTTGTCGTGAGCTGAGCTGAAGTTGGTGATGACCCTGGACGGGATGCCGAGGCAGCGCAGGACTGAAGGGAAATGAGGCTTTTAGATTTAACTGGAACAGCATCAAATATCCCCTACATCGATCCTTAAAGTTATCAGGTACTTCTCACATGAAAGCAGTATTCATGAAGTGTAACAAGGTGAAGGTGTGTATTCTTACAGGTGTTGAAGACTCCGGCGAACACCCAGCACTGAGCGAAGCAGACTGGGACGCCAGTGTTGGCGTACTGCAGCAGGATCTGAACGCTTCCGGTCCAGGATGTTGGAGGTCGGCCCATGGAGTAATCATCACTCCAGTTACCAACCAACACACCGTTATCATCCTGAGAGTTCAGCTGAGGAGAGAGGAGAGGTTAACGGTCAAAAAACATCTCACATGAGAAACAGAAACTACGTCCCTCATATCGTCTTTACTCACCATGGCGGATCCCTTCCTGACTAGCTGGACGACGTTGCCTCGGTTGTAGATCGGCATCCGAGATGAGTCCAGGAGGTAAATACAGGCGTCCAAAATACCACGCTCAAACTGCACCAAGATGATACATTAACTTAGTGTTTTAGTACTCAAGACTAGTCGTGGTTTAGAGCTCAGTCTTGAGACAACATTTCAAAGGTATTGGTCTTGTCTGGGACTCGAGAGCATTTGTACTCGGTCTTGTCCTGGTCTCTGATTGGCTGGACTGGCAAGGATGCGTTTCAGTTTAGCTGTTCCTAATTAATTAATGCATATTTGGACACCTGCAAAAACTCCGACATCATTCCATCTTATTTCAAGTCAGAAAAACCTCTGAACACTTCTTTTGGGCCTCATTCACCAGAGAAATAAACATCTGATTTTCACACATTTAAAATAATTCAGGTGGCTTTTAAATGAAAAGGATTTTTTTTGCAAGAATGTAGTTGAACAAACTTGTTAAGATTTGAGAATTTTGAATTTTTGATTTGAAAGATTTGCAGACACCTCTTAATCGTCTTCAAAAGGTTTGCAAAAGAAAGCTCAATCAAAGAGAGAATGCTCTTTAATTGCTCAACCTGGTTATGATTTTTAAAATGGATCTTTATGGTCTTAGTCTCGTCTTGCCTCCATCTGGGTCTTGACCATAGACTGTATAATGAGTGGACATAACGACGTTCGGCTCAAACTGAAGCCTCCAGCAGATGCCCCGCCCCCTGGTGTCTGGCTGCAGTATAGGTCATAAGCCCCGCCCCCCCATGTATTCCAGCTATGAGCCGGGAAAACTTTAAAAAATTACGATACCTAGTAGAAACGTTTCTCTCATCTTTACGCTAAGGTAGTATGACGATGTCACCTGGCTGCTGGTGTTCAGGTGTTTTTTTTCCTGAGAAGTTTGTTTCTCATTAGTTATTGGACGTTAAAAACCTTGTTATAAGTTTCGTTTTACGATAGTTGACAGCTGCCGTTCGTGAGTAGTTTTTATCGGGGATATAAAAAACTTCGGGAAAGAGAGCCTAAAGGAGACTAAACCCTTTGAAGAAGAAGAAATAAATATTTTTATTTCTCTTTTTTACTCGGCTCCACCGGAAATTCTCTACTGCGCAGACTCTGGCTGCACAATGGCAGCTAGAGAAACGGGGTTTTTTGGCTTCAAAATCGTAGAACGGTGACAGGCGGAAGCACGCTGTCCATTCTATATACAGACATTGGTCTTGACTCAGTCTTGATACTCAAAAGTCTTGGTTTTATGGTCTTGAGTAAAACGCTACATCAACTTTCAGTCACCGTGTTTTCTTTCTTGCGTGTTGTTTATGCACATGCTCGTACCTGTCCGTACATCCAGTTGCGGTGTGACACAGCTCCAACTGCACCCTGGAAGATCACACCGGAGTCGTTCAAGACGTACTCCCACCGTTCTGCCTCATTAGCAACAAACACAGCATCCTCTGCATAGAAGAGACATCATCAATGAACGCCCCTTTCTTAATAATTCTTTCTTGGCCACCAGGGGGCAGCAGAGTATTCAAAGGTGTTTGTACCTGGGCACCAGGCGTTGTACAGCAGGTACATGTCAGTCCTTGCATCCCTCCTGGTTCTCTGCATACCATTTCCTGTCACGACAGCCACGTAGGTACGGAACTTCCCCACAATGGCGTTGGCTGTTGGCGTGATTCCCACCATCACGGACGGTCCCTGCAACTCCAGGATCCGACCGGACCACGAGCCACCGGGACGGGAGCCGAAGGTCACCGCCACCAGGGTCCCCTTACTGGGAGAGGGGTTGGAGCCTGAGGGGGAGGAGGAGGAGAGTTAATGAGAAGAGGGAACAAGGAGGGGATTTAAGGCAAGGAGACAAGATTGGACGAGAATAGTAAAGGACACTAGGACACAAGACAAGGATGAATGAGACCAAGGGGAGAGGAAACTTGAATGTGAGGAAATAAGGGAGCAAGGAGACAAGACAAGGGAAAGGTAGGAAACAAGGACAGGACATCAGACAAGGACACAAGAAAGAGGAAACAACTTGATATGAGGTGAAGAGGAAACTAGGATAGGAAGTAAGGAGAGATAAGAGGAAACAAGTAGGGAAGAGGAGACTGAATGAGTAGAGAAAGGAAGGAGATGAGATAGGAGGAAGAGAAGTGAGGAAAGTGATGGATGAAACCAAGAAGAGAGGAGACAAGGAAGGGATTTCACACAAGGAAATGACATTAGGGGAAAACAGTTAAGGACACAAGGACACAGGACAAGGATGGACGTGAACAAGGTGAGAGGAAACTTGAAGATGAGGAAATAATGGATCAAGGAGGAAAGGTAAGAGGAAGGTAGGAAACATGTGCAAGATATCTGACAAGGATACAAGAAAGAGGAAACGGATTTGATGGAAAGTGAGGAAGGACACTAAAGGGGGAAAAAAGGCCACAAGGAGAGAGAACAAGGAGGGAAGAGGCGATAAAGCAAGGATAGTAGGAAAGGAGATGAGTTTGTCAGAGGAGAAGTGAGGGCACAAGGAGATAGAGAAATGATAGATGAGACTAAGGAGAAGTAATAAGGGGACAAGGATAGAGGAAACAAAGAGGAAATTTGAGACAAGGAAATGAAACAGGATGAGGAGAGGTGAGGTCACGAGGATACAGGACAAGGACAGACTGGACCAAGAGGGGAGGAAACCTGAAGGTGAAGTACACAAGGACACAAGAAAACAGAAATAAATTGATATGATGCAAAGAGGAAACTAGGAGAGGAGTAAAAAGGAGGAAAATGGGATTCAAGAAAAGTGGACAAGCAGGGAAGAGGAGACAAGATGAGGAAAGCAGGGAATTTGAGGTAAGGAGATGAGATTCAAAGAGAAGTTTAGGACACAAGGACAGAGGATAGATCAGATCAAGTAAAGAGGAATTTTAAGGTGAAGAAATAAGAGAACAAGAAAAGGGAAATGTAGTCAACAAGGATGCAATAAAGAGGAAACAACCTGACATGAGTTGAGGTAGGAAACAAGGAGGGATACAAGGAGAAAGGACAAGGAGGCTTGGAGAGACAAAGTAAGGAGAGTAGGAAAGGAGATGAGAGAGGAAGCCACAAGGACATAAGACAAGGATGGATGAGACCAGGAGAGAGGAAAAATGAAAGTGAGGTTATTTGGTGGCAGGGAGAGAAATCAAGGATATTGAGGAAACAAGGAGACAAGATAAGGGGAAGGAAAAGGAAGCATGGGTAGGAAAAGAAGGAGAGAACAATTTGATCAGAGATGAAACTGGGGGAGGATTTAAGGGAAGGAAAGAAAGAGAGGAAATAAAAACACGAGTGTAGGAAATTAAGGTGAAATTAAGGACATAAAACAAGGAAACAGGAGAGGAGACAAGGACTGTTGAATTTAACATTTACTGAATGGAGATAAAATAAAGATAGATAAAGTTTGAGATGAAAAAATGTCAGGAAACATCTGTCACATACAGCAGCTGTGTGTGTGTGTGTGTGTGTGTGTGTGTGTGTGTGTGTGTGTGTGTGTTGTCTAATGACAGAACCATAGGGAGTGTGTGTAATTAGCCAGCTGAATAAAAGTGAAGAAAGCTAATGAACTGACAGGCGACTGTTAACAAACATCTTTCCATAAACTAATTGGTTAACGAGGGAGCTTTGACTGTTCGTCTCAGGTGAGCTGAGTCGTAACTACTGAGCGCGCTCAGTAACGAGTCCCCACCCACACCCAATCCACCCTCTCCATGTGTCTGCTTCAGACTCACATGGCAAACGAGTTTAAAATTTAAAAGCTAAACTGGATATGTGATGTGGATATCTGTAATTCAATTACGCCTAGTCCAAAAAAAAAAAAAATCAGATATCTGCAAAATCATTCTGCTTATCCACAATCGTCATTTCAGATATTTACAATATCATTTTAGATATCCAAAATATGTCACTATTCTCCATTCATGTGTATGGGGTTTCTAATTCAAGATATCTACTGTCATTTCAGATATCCAAAATGTGAATTACAGATATCTGTAAATGTATTGTGTATACCTGTAATTTAAATTTGAGATATCTCTAAATACAATTTGACTAGGCAGAATTAGAATTACAGATATCTTTAATTTGCCTCAATTCCTTTTTTGGATATCCAAAATTACATTTTGACACAGCAAAGAGAATTGTAGATATCTGTTAATAAAATCTTGACTAGTTAAAATGTATTTAGAGATATCTTGAATGTGAATTAGAGATATCTAGAAATCATTTACAGGTATCTGTAATTCACATTTTGGATATTCAAAATGAGATTGTCGATATCCTGAATTAGAAACCCCATACAAATGAATGGCAAAAAGTGACGTATTTCGGAGATCCAAAATGACGTTGTAGATGACAATTGTGGATAAGTAGAATGTATTTGCACATATCTGAAATGTTCTTTTTGACGAGCCAAAACTGAATTATAGATATCTTGAATTAAAATTCTGACTATCCAAAATGTGAATGCAACTAGTCAGAAATGTGTTGGCGTTATCTTCAACGTTATTTTTGAGTAGTCAAACTTGGTTTTTAAATATTAACATGTTTTGCCGTAGACTCACCAATCAGGAACTCGACTTGGAAGTCATCTCCTTGGGACAGCAGGCGGTTGAAGGAGATCCTCATGACGAACTCTTGACCGCGGCGGACCACCAGGTTGGGGATGTCGTACGCTGTGGTGTAGTGGTTTGGTTTGTTGATGGACTGACACATGTCCACGTTGACCACGGCGAGAGCACCTGAGAGTGAAAAACAAACTTATGGCAGTGGTTTCTGAACTTTTTTTGTAGCGTCCCCTTTTGTAGATAGAATCATTTTCTCTAACTGAGGTCTCCACAAAAACTGCTCCCCCTGGTGGCTGGCTGCAGTAAAGGTCAAAATCTCAGCCCCCTAATGCATTCCAGATGAGAGGTGGTAAAACTTCAAAAAGTTATTACACCTCTTAGAAATGTTTCTTACATCCTTACACTGTGATGATATGAAGATATAATTTAGCTGCATTGTCTTCAAGTCCTCTTTTCTGAGGAGTTGTTTTTTTATTAGTTATTAGACGTGAAAAACTGGGTTATAAGTTTTGCTTTACAATAGTTGACAGCTGCCGTTCTTGATTACTTTTTATCGCGAATGTAAGAAACTTCAGGAAAGAGAGCCAAAAAGAGATTAGACCTTCGAAAGCTTCTTTTGGCTTCAAAACTGTACAATCACAAAAAGGCGGAGCCACACTGTCCACTCTGAATGCAGACTATGGTATCGAAACACTCTACAACCTCTGACCCCTTTGGCCACGCGCCTCCCCAGTTTGAAAACCACTGAACTATAGTTTGTTTGTGTTATTGATAATTATCTACACGTCTCGTACATCCGTGGAGTCTTACCTGCAGAAGGAGCGTGCGTCCTTGGCGTGGCGTCATCGTCAAAAGGTTCAAACTCTGGGAAATCCTCCTCATCATTCACCAGGTTGGAAGTCGGCACCTGAGGATCGTTAGAAAGAACAAATATCATTTATCAAACACAAAGAAAAAGCCCCAGTTGTGTATTAAAAAGCTTTTACTGTCAGTGTTTTAGTACCGGTTCGCTGTAGCGCCCTTTGTGGGTGTTTGATTCACTAGATGATTGAGACATGATGGTGGAAAATTAAGGTTTTCACAGCGATCACTGAGGAAAGAAGGGAAATATTTTGTCAGTAAAGTCAAATGTAAAGAAACTTTTTTTCACTTTTTTTCCAAAAAGAATGATGTGAAATACAAAAGAAAAGACATTTGATGGTCAAAAAAGTTTTTTCTTGTTGCCTTTGAAAACACTTAAGAAAGATTCTAAAACAACACGACATAATATAAGAGAATAGAATAAAATCAAATAGAATAGAATTGAATAGAAAAGAGTAAGGCAAGAGTTCTCACCGTTCAGATGAAGCAGAGAAGTCGAGTTTCTGATGTTCAGATCAGAAGGTGAACAGACCGATTCAGATGCCAGCTTATATACACACTTCACTTCCTCTTTTTACACACACACACCCACACACCCACACACCCACACACACACACACACACACACACACACTAACATGAATATTTCCTTAACTATTACACTTTTCATATTTACAAAAGGATTACAACATGTTTTATATTCCATCTTCTAAAATTCAAAATATAAATGTAATGTAATGTAGTTTTTATAAAGTGCATTGGTAAGAGTATATTACCAATATTTGTACTCAGAAATAATTATATTATTTAGGGCTAGGGTGTTATGCTTTTCTCCCGATCTGAATGTTTTACGATTTTTGGTGCTGATTCAATTTAAATTGCAATTCTTGATATTGACGATATTTTTTTATTCCTGTTTTTCTTTTTTAATTCACATCATGTGTGAGTTATTTTTTAAAGATTTATTCAGCAGCTATATATTTGTACATGCTGTTTATACTCTCTTTTTAGAAGCCTGCTTTAAAGAGTAAAATGTAGCGTGTACATCTGGGGAAAAAAAGAAAAGATTTTTGACCAAAAACATAAATAAAAAAAAAACATAAAAAAAAAAAAATCCACAATTTGTTTGAATACATTTTTTCCCCTTCTCCTACTGTCATCTTTGTTTTTGTAATTATTCGTGTGATGTTTTTCATTACTGCAAAGAGGCCATTCATTTTTTGTAAACAGAATTTTATGCAGAGTTTTTTTTTTTATTGTACTGACACTCATGTGCCAAAATGATGGCACATTGGAGCAATATACGTAACAATGGCCTGAAATGTACTGAAAAAATGTAATAAGACTAAAATGTTATAACTGGTCAGTAATGTAATCAAAGTTCTGAGCCCAAAATGAAATTAAAAATCAATTGATGGATATGTAAAGAGTTAGAGAGGAACATGCACAGCAAAGCTACTTTGTTACACATTGAAGGGTTTTCTTTAAAAAATTGGCAAGAAACAAAAATGACAAAATTGTTATCTACTTTATTTCAAAGTGTACGCAGTGTCTTTGCCAATTTACGTGTTTTTGAACTCTTTGATGACTTTTTTTCCCAGACAAGGTCAACATTTGAACAACTCTTATCTCTACTTAATTCTTGAGATGTGTGTGAGAGGTGAAAATCAACAGATGAAAACTGATGAGTTGTGTTTTTTTTTCTGCACTAACTTCCTCTGACCTCGACCTTCAGGCTGTGAGGTCATCATGACACGCTGCTGCTGATTGGTCAGATGTCACCAGGTCCTCACCAACTCTGACCTGAGATCAGTGAGTCGGTCAGTAAATTGAAATTATAAACAATGTGTAAATGATAGCTTCTTATCTCCGGAAAGTCTCAAAGTTTTGTCATGAGTCAGTTTGAATCCTCTGCTGCACCAAAGTCTCTTATTCTGTCCATAACTCGACCTCTGGGATCTGACACACAGCATCAATCATAAAGTATCTGCTCTGAAACCTGCTGATATCTCCTCTGTTCGGTATGTAACCACGAAAAAAGCAGTCATTTTTTTCCCTTTAACACCAAACATCTCGTCTCTCCTCGGCTGAGACGTCTCATCAGTCACCAGATGACACCATGACATAAAGGACGTGTTTTATGTTTGTTTTTCTGGGCCGGGAGCCAGTTGTCTCAAAAAAAAAAACAGAGTCTTCAGGTTTCAGGACGAGTCTCCGTCTGTCACCTCCGACTGGATTTAATCCGTCTGAGTCATGGGGACTGACGGATGGTTATTATGGTCTGTCAGCAGATCTGCTCGCATCTCACAACACGGAGGACACAACGAGGAGAATAAAAAACACAGAAGAAACGTCAAATTCTTTAAAAGAAAGTGAGAGGAAGAGAAGGACAGAATGAAGATGGAGGGGAGGTGAAAGGACAAATGTTTTAAAGGAAGTGAGGACAAAAACGGACGAGAGTGATGGAAAATAACTTCAAAATTTTCAAACAGAGGCCCCAAAACTGTTGGTCTAAAATAGAGTCAACATCAAACAGAAGATTAAAAAAAAAGATATTAACTGAAAGGAAGTGAAATGAGGACAGATCTGGCTGAAAAGGTCAGGATTGAATTGATGAGATAAAAATGTGGAAAGTCCAGAAGACAGAAAATAAAAACTAGAATGTCTTTCAAAATGTCAAAGACTTAAAAATAAATAAAACTTTGTATTTCTATTCCCCCCATTCTTGTCTCCTTTCGTCCCATTTTGAAAAGTTTTATGGCTCTGAAAAAGAGACACATGGGACATTAAACAAAATAAGGAAAAGGACAAAAAGACAGATGAACAAGACAAGAAAATGACATTTTAGAGGGAGTAAAAAAAAGATGAGTGATAGAAATTTGGGCAGGAGGAAGGATGTATTGGAAGGACAAAAAAGCCAGTTACTGTCTTTTTTCTTTCACCTTGTATTTTCCTGTAAACTTTTGGAAAGACAGGATAGAAGGACACAATTACAAGGAAAAATACTGTCCTGTCATAAAACAAACAAAAGTGCTGGACAGGAAAAGAAAATCTGGACAGGAAAAACACAACAAACAAACACAAAAGGTAAATTCTGTACAGAAGAAAACGAACAAACAAAAAAACAAACAAACAAACAAATAGAGTTATCCTGGATAGGACGGAAAAAAAACCCCAACTCAGACTGTACAAAAAAGGAGAATCTGGAAGTGACAAGGGACAGAACAAGAAACAGATACTTACACACGATTAAAGATTGAATACGAATATTAAAATGTCCATCTCTTTCTTTCTCTTTCTCATCTTTTTTATTTTTTGGCTCACGATGAAATTAAATGTCCACACCTTTGGAAAAAATGAATAGACAGACTCATTGTGGAGACAAAAAAAAAGGTATTATCAAAAGAAAAGTGTTAAGATCAGTGTCATTACTCTGTCCAGTATAAGGTCCTGATAATGGAAAAGGACCAAAGATTAAAGATTGACAGAAAAAGTTGGAAAAAAATAAAAAGAGTCAGCGAAAATTAAAAAGACAAGGATAAAATTTGGTGAAGTTTGTCAAATGAAGAGACAAAGAAAGAGGTATGAAAAGATACATATGAGGAGAAATGGGGATAAAGAAAGGATGGAAGAGAAAGACAATTGAAAAGCTGGAAATAAAGGAGTGGACAGATGAAAAAGACACAATAGTTGGACAGAAATATGAACATGATGAGTGACAGAAGTGGACAGTGAAACTATTCATCTCTCCCTTCACACTCGTCTCTTCTGTCCATCTTTATTTAAGTAAGGCTTCTGATCTTGGTCAGGGGAGGGGGGTTGAAGAAACAGAAAACAAAGAGGGAAAAGAAAAACAGAGCAGAGCAGGACTCAAATAAAAATAAACATCTAGATGTTACTATTTGACCTGTAAGACGTGTAACTTGATTTGTTCAGGTCAGTGAGTTTCTCAGATGAGGAAGTGAGAGTTGATGAAGTCGCTCTGCTCCAAGAAAGAAAACACAGTGACCTGTTGATGCTCCGTGAATACTGATACTCAATAGTGTCAAAAAAATGTGCAAAACAATGTTTTTTAGGATGTCAACTGTCCACCGCACGAACCAAAGACTTGAATACAGTTGTGACTTTTTTACACATGCAGGACTTAGTGACACATCATCTTTTTGTTCAGATTTTGGAGTCACATTTCACATTTCTGCTTGTTTAATGTCGTCAAGATGTCAGAATAAAACAAAGACACAAAAAGAAACATAAATGGTTATAGGGTCAATGACAAAAAGAGGGTCTAACAACGTATTTTTAAAAAGTTCTTTGAAAATGGATAAAAAACATATTTCTGAGAGAAGGATTATGTTTTCTAACAGATTTCAGTAGTTGACCAACATTTCAAAGTTTTTAGGTTCATAATTTTTTAGTATTTTTAATTTGAGCACCCAAAAATGTCAGGTGGTGCAACCAAATATATGAAAATATATTTATATGTTCCTGTTATTTTTTCTGTGTATAATTATTGGCAAGTATCTCTCAAGTGTCTGTAGTGATTCATACATTTTCATTTTGTGTTTCATTTCTTTTATTTGTGAATAAGATAAATAATTTGATGTTAAAATAACATTTCACATTATTACATTGGTTGTACCACCTGACATGGAAATTGTTCCAGTCACCAATGAAGTGAAAAAACCTTTTTTATCAGTATTTCAGAGAAATCTACAAACTTTTCCACTTGGTCACAAATGTCATTTGGGCTCCTCTGGCTGATGCAGTTTCCTGTTTCCTGTTTTATTCTCTTCACTTTAAAATAAAAGTCTAATGTTACGGTTGCACCACCCTGACATTTGACAAGGTGAAAATTACGGGACAAAAGTTTTTTAAATTTCTCAACAGCTTTAAAATTCTATTTATTTGCAAAGAATGTTTTATTTAAAAAGGTTCAAGCATAAAATAATGCCACTGTATTTTTAAATTCCATTTACAATAACTGACATTCAATTTTTAGAGTTTAATTACTGTGGATACTTGTCAGGACGGTTCAAATAACACAGGTTTCATAGAATAAATAAATACATGTGATGAAATATGCAATTCGTGATGGAAGGAAATATTGCACTCGGACACAAAAAAAGGGACGTCACATCATTGACCCTATAATGAAATGTAACATAAAGGGACAGAATCTGACATGTAAGGTCATAATGGAACATAAGGTACCAAAAAAAAAAAAGAAAAGAAAAACACAGGAACATGACAGGATATAAGGGAACAAAGACAAACATAAAGGGACAGAATGTGACAAAAAAAACATAAAGAAACATAAAGAAACAAAAAGTAACATTAAGGAACAAAAAGAAACATAAAGGGACAGAATGTGACACATTAAAACTTAACGGAAAATGAAGAAACAAAATGGAAAATATAGATAAAAAAGAAACATCGTGACGTCATGGAACAAAAACAAACAATGGAACATAGAGAAACAAAAAGACATAAAAGGACATTAAGAAACAAAGAAACAAAAAGAAAAAGAAAAGGACAGAATGTGACACATAAAAACATGACGAAAAATGAAGAAACAAAATGGAACATAAAGATAAAAAAAAAGAAACAAAAAAGAAACATAAAGGGAACATAAGATAAAAAAAGAAACAAAAAGAAAAATAGGGACATTAAGGAACAAAAACAAACAAAAAGAAACAAATGGACAGAAAGTGACACATAGAAACCAAATGGAATTTTAAAAAACAAAAAGAAACAAAAAAGCACATAAATGAACTGAAGGCGACATATCAAAACCTAGTGGAACATAAAGGGACATGAAGGATGGTATTTCATGTTTCTGAAGTATCAAAGCCACATAACAACATTATAAAACACTAAAGTAAAACTAAAGTAACTGTTCTGCTCAGTGATCACAGTTTCTACATTTCTATCGTTGGTACCGGAGACGCTCTGTGAAAGCTAATCGCTCAAAGACAATGACAGGAATAACTTCATCAGTTTCCCACTGAGGACTTTTCTTCTTTCGTCTAAATCTGAGAAACCTCCTCTGAGGTTCGGTCCAGAAATGAACCGAACGTCTCAGAGCAGCAGACGAAACGACTCATCTCCACCTCAGGGGGGAACGAGTCAATACACAGCAATGAGTCACCGCCGCCGCCGCTGCTGCCGCCAGACCACAAACCAATTACCGCCCCAACAGGCACTTTACGCCGAGGCAGCCGTGTAATTACCCTGCAGGGATTAAAGAGGCCTTCTGCACACACTGACGAGGCTAATTGATAAATAAGAGACGGGGAGGAAACAAGAAGAGTGTTTGGATTCAAGTGACAACAAATCTGTCCTGAAGAGATTCTGTGAATCTGGAGAGGAGAGGCAGCAGGTCCAACGCTGTGACATTTGACTCATTAATCTACTTGTTCATGTCTTTGGTTGGTGTCCAGGTATAAAGAGGATTCGTATATAGTGATCAGGTGATTATGCAAGTTAGAAACGACCTGCTCACACTGTCAGGAATCTAACTTGCATTAACATTTGTACACTTTATATAACCCCTAATTTATTTACTAGAATCACTCACTACGACTCTTTGCCCGCTGGCGTAACATTTTCTAAGAGTGTAGTTACTCTGGCCATCCATACTGTGCCATACTCAAACATGAACAAGAGCCAAGTTGGAGCCACATTGTTGCATCACCATAAAACGTCAGTATGTCACTGCATACGTCGCAGTTTCAGTGGGGGGCATTGCTATCTTCATATAGATGTGCATCGGGGCAGAACTCTGCAGTGAGTGTTACAGAGAGCAAAGAAGATGATGTAAGCACGAGGCAGAAATGATCCCATCTGACATCAACATAAATAACATAAAGCTTTTTAGTCTGTTAATTAAAAGAATGAGGCATAGACCTGATCTATGAGAGAGGTAATGCATTGCTGTTTCAAATTGGACAACTTCCAATATTTTGAGAGAGGAAACGACAACAAAACTACTGATGACGTCGCAGCTTTCTTTTTAAACTGGCTGTTTTTCCTCAGCTGATTGTTCGCCATGGTAACCCAGGAAAGAGTTGGCATCAGTTTTGAGCACCTTGGGACGTTTCTTTGTCAGTGAAAACACCAAAAAGGAGGCAGAAATAACCAATCCTGGTACAGATGATGTCATTTTCAATTGTGGATGACGAACAGAGACTGCCGCCATTGTTCAGCCAGAGTCTGTAGAGTAGAGAATCTGAGTGGAGACAAAGACTTTTTTTTTCTGTCTTCCAAAAGTTTAATCTTTTTGGCTCCCCTTCTGGACGTATCGTACTATTCCTGGAAAAACTAAGCAAGAATGGAAACTGTCAATCATCGAGGAACGTGACATGAAACCCTGTTTTTAACGTCTAGTAACTATTGAAAAAGAAACTTTTCAGAAAAAGGAGGACTTGAACACAATGCAGCCAAATAATGACTTCATACCACCGCAGCATAAGGATGTGAGAAACATTTCTACGAGGTGTATTCATTTGTCAAAGTTTGACCACAGCCCCATTCAAATGAATGGAAGAGACAGAGTTTTTAACCTATACTGCAGCCGGTCACCAGGGGGAGCAGTTTTTGTATCGACCTCTCGTTCATATCTTTCAGAGTATTCTTATTCTTGAATATCTATGATATCATGCCGGTTTATTTATAAGGGTCAGACTGAGTTTGTTTCGTTTGAAATTTGTTGTATAGATAAAGTTTGATTCATTACTTTTGTGATATGAACCCACAAACAAAAACTGTGAATGAGCTGAGGTCATGTTTTTGCAGCTGCTGTTACAGGATTCGACCACTAGGTGGAGCCACTGACTGAGAGAACAAGTGGAGGCAGCGATGATAAATGATGCTGCAGCTCACACACACACACACACACACACACACACACACACACACACACACACACACACACACACACAGGCCCATTGAAGAATCCGCTGTATTCATGACGTCACTTCTCTCTCTCCATCATGAAAAAATAAACTGTCTGACATCATCCACGCCTACACACTAACCCCCCCTCCCCTCCTCCCCCTTCAACATTATCTGAACTTGTGATGTATTATTTATGTTGTGACCTTATTCTGTTTCCTGCACAATTTCCAGAGCCCAAACCAGAGCAGAACCAGAGCAGAACCATCCAGAACAAACTCACCGCCGCGAGTGAAGAGTCTGAGAGTTAAAATCCTCCTGAGAGAAACATTTGTAAGCAGGTCAGCGAAGGCGTGTAATCAGAGGAAGATGATGGAAAGATTGAGCTGCTGAAGTGACAGGAAAATAAATGAGGTTTGGTTTTGATGCAGGAGGAAAGTTTGTCCTGACGGATGATTTTAAATCCTCCATCTTTGAGCAGAGAAACTTCAACACGTGACGACGTGTGGGCTCCAAACTGCTCAAAGTTGGGATTGTACTGATGTATTGATAAAGATTTGTTCAAAAACAACAGTTAAAAAGTCAGACAGCCCTGACAAATCCTGAATTTTCACTTCTCAAATAATCAAATTCATGAGTTATATACTGAAACATTCTTTCAGCCTGTTTCTTGATGTAAAACTGAAGTAAAATCCATTTCTTTGGACTTATTAGTCAGTTTCAGTTGACGAAAGTAATGAAAATGTACTCAATAAAAACCTTTTTCAGGCTTCCATAGTTCATTTTTTAACTTTTGATTTTTTTTTCTGTTGTTAATTTTGGCAGCTATTTTTTATTTATTACTATTTTCCCCCTTCTAACTAGTTATTTGTTTTTAGAGTTAAGTTAGGGTCACGGTTAACCTTAAACTTCTAATTTTAAGTTTATTTTAAATCATTATTTACCCATTGTAATAAATTCCCTGAGTTATTTCATTGTTTTATTCTATTCCATTGTAATTTCTTAGTATTTCACGCTCTTATTTTTAACATTCAATATTATTTATTTTTTGGATTTGTACGATTTTTTTTACAGTTTATCTTTTGAGCCTCTCACAAAACAGGAAAAACACTGGACAGGAACCAAATGGGCGCTACCAAGACCACAAAGCCAACTGAGCCCCATTTTTGTACAATTTCTTTAAAAAGCTCTTTTTTTAATTTTTTGTTTTCAAATTTAAACTTGTTTCATCAGTACCCACATCATCTTGATTGTTTTTCCATTTCTTATACATTAAATATTTATTATATCATTGCACTGGCTCATCTATGTACTTTCCAAACATTTTTTTTATCGTTAATATTCCATGTTGCATTTTGTTTTATTATTGTGTTGAAGTAACTTATGTGATCTCCATTTTTTTTGTATACATATTCATGTCATCATTGTGTTTATTCTTTTCAGTTGTTAACTCATTTATCATTTTAACTTATTTGTTTCATAAATAATTATTTATGGATGATAAAAAAAAAATCCCAGTCTTATTTATGGGGACAATTTGTGATTTTGTCAATTTCTATTGAGACAATTTTTTTTTTTTTTTTTTTTTACAGAAGATGTTTTGAGATAATTAACAGGTTTTACTTCTCTCTATGCTGCAGTTCCTCTCTCTGACCAGCAGGAGGCTCTGGAGGCTTCAGGCCTTTATGGACCTGATGTGGGGCAGCGAGGTGAGTCCGTCTGCATCTGTCTCTGATTGGAGGGGAGGAGGATGAGTTTGAAGGTCAATCTCAAAGACACACTAAGAGGTCACACACACACACACACACACACACGCACGCACGCACACACACACACACACACACACACACACACACACACACACACACACACACAATTGCACTTCAGGCCTTTGTCTCTCCAGGAGTTAAATGTTTTCGGATTTGAGATGACTGGAAACTGTCCGGGGACCCAGTTAGTGTGTGTGTGTTTGTGTGTTTGTGTGTGTGTGTGTGTGTGTGTGTGTGTGTGTGTGTGTGTGTGTG
>RPOG01004037.1:0-19312 GCA_008086565.1 Thalassoma bifasciatum | reverse complement strand
AATTTTTTTTTTTTTTTTTTTTTACAGAAGATGTTTTGAGATAATTAACAGGTTTTACTTCTCTCTATGCTGCAGTTCCTCTCTCTGACCAGCAGGAGGCTCTGGAGGCTTCAGGCCTTTATGGACCTGATGTGGGGCAGCGAGGTGAGTCCGTCTGCATCTGTCTCTGATTGGAGGGGAGGAGGATGAGTTTGAAGGTCAATCTCAAAGACACACTAAGAGGTCACACACACACACACACACACACACGCACGCACGCACACACACTGTGTGTGTGTGTGTGTGTGTGTGTGTGTGTGTGTGTGTGTGTGTTTTACACTTCAGGCCTTTGTCTCTCCAGGAGTTAAATGTTTTCGGATTTGAGATGACTGGAAACTGTCCGGGGACCCAGTTAGTGTGTGTGTGTGTGTGTGTGTTTGTGTGTGTGTGTGTGTGTGTGTGTGTGTGTGTGTGTGTGTGTGTGTGTATGTGTGTGTGTGTGTGCTCCTGCTGCAGCACTGCATCGCCTCGGGGAAACATCTGCTTATAGGGAGGAGAGAGAGAGAGAGGGTTTGTTTCAGATTCAGCTGACGTCGGCATAGACGACGAGAAACCCCACATTTCTTAATCGTGTGTGTGTGTGTGTGTGTGTGTGTGTGTGTGTGTGTGTGTGTGTGTGTCACACACACACACACACACACACGCGCACACACACGTCTCTAAATCAGTTGCTTTTCAATCATGTAAATAAAAACACCAGCATTAACACCACTCTCTTCAAGCCACAAACTCCATTTACAAAAAGTGGTTTTGAGTTACTGATGGATCCGTTTATGTCGTTATGTTTGTGTTTCACTCAGATGTTGTAATGTATCGATGAACCGGAATAAATAATTTTCAACATTAAAGTCATTAAGTTACAGAAACAAACTCTTGTTGAAGGCAGAACTCACTATTGTCTAATTGTGCTGAGTTTGGCAGCTTTACAAACCGTTTTCCTCACATGACTGTGCAACAAAAATATGAGAAAATTTACGTTGAAAGTATAAAAATTTTTAATGGTTTAACTTATTAATGTACCGCCAGTCAATCTGGGAATAAGATAGATGAATCATAAAGAAATATGTACAAGTACAAGAGCTCCCTCTAGTGGAAGAAGAAGGCGGCATAGAAAATACTTATAACACCACTAATTCCACAGACTTGAGAAAATGAATGTTATTCTTATTTTAAATATATCTAATGCACAATTTTGGCTGGATGTGATGTTAATACTCACTTTAATATATTAACTAAATAAAAGTCCATCAGGGTTTTTAAAGACCTCCCTAACTCATAGACGTAGCCTTCGAAAAGGCTGAATGACCTTATTCTGGTTTTAACGTTTCTTTTAAACTGGCGGTCTGGTTGGTACAACTACGCTTTATATATATATTTTTTCTTAATAATGCACAAATTTCATTCCAGCTCTACGTACCCCATACCCATGTACAGTATGGAAAACTGTCTACTCTTCCACTCCCAGTCACAAGCATGCATTAAAGTACTAATAATCACTGGTTGAGCCAAATATATGGGGGAAAAATGCCAATAATAATAATAATAATAATAATAATAATAATGATAATAATAATAATAATTGGTAAAACCCAAAATAAAATGGTTGACCCAAAAAGTTCCAACATTTTGACCTCAGCATCTATTACATTATTGAGCACTTATTACAATGCAGGTTTCATTACAACTTTTTTTTTCTTTACATATCGAGTCATTGTCATAAATCAGGCTCTAACAAACCCTTTAAATATCATGGTGAGAGTTTTTTTAGGAAGTGTTTAAGGACGGCAACAATTGTGTCCTCTCACAAAAAGGGCTCAGAAGGGCCGGACGAGAAAAAAGTATTACCAGGAAACGCAAAAAGTCCTCAGAAAAAAAACAACAACAACCTTGCAGTGACCCTCAGAGGCCTCCGTATGACAGAGTATCAGTTTGTTGACCTTGTATCAAACATGATCGTAGTTTCAGTGTCATTCTAACATTGGACCCATGGGGATGGATTCACTTTTGGGGGCAGCCTCTAGTGGACATATGTGGAACTGCAATTTTGGGACTCAAGCGTTAATAACAGTGTGTACCACCTTCAGTAAAACTCTTAAATGTGACTTTCCAAATTTTAATGTTGACCAAGAACATGATCTATTCCTAAATATGTATACATTTTATATATCGATTTTCTATTTATTGTTTTTTCTTTTTTCTAAGTCTTATCTAGTCATGAAAATCTATGACGGATAATAACATTTTTATATATGACTTCATTATCAGCCAGGATAAGTCTTTTTTGAAATATATAAAAAAGGGCAAAAAAACATTATATTCAAGAAATAGCTTTCTTTTCCGTAAGGTAAAAAAAAAGTCATGTGAAAACAAATATATATATATTTTTGTTTTCAATTTTAATTTAAAAAGTGTTTCTCAGCTCTTATGCAGCTACATGGAACAAAATGGGACAATAATTCTGCTTTGACTTGTTTTTATAAAGGGCTTTTATCATTTTTATTTCGGATGTTACCATTATTTTTTAAGCAACTAATGCAAATAAAGTTGGCATAAAACGCATTTAAAGCTTTTTTTCTCCCCAATGAATCCAAGAGGGGGGTGAATAATGTAATTTTGTGGAAAATATCTCTTAATTTATAGAGCTATTCTTTCTAAAATTGTCACATTTTGTTTGACAAATATAAATGGTCATTTAAGTTACATTTTAGGAGAATCCACTGTTGTAAATTATTTAGGTTTTTTTGTTAATTCTGGGAATTATGAAGCTATTTGGAGCAAGAAAATCAAACGATTTGAGTCTGAATTAAAGAAAAGGATGAGATCATAAAAATAACAGGCCAGATATTTATGAGGAGAGAGAGAAGGAAGGAGAGAGAGAGAGAGAGAGAGAGAGAGAGAGAGAGAGAGAGAGGAAGGGAGCCCCTCCTCCTTCTCTCCATCCTCTCTCTCTCCTTTTTTTCTCTCCAGACGCGTAAAACGGGCAGGAAGCGCAGAGCAGCGCGCGACACAGAGCAGAGCCGCAGAAGAAGAAGAAGTGCACGTCCACACAGGAAAGACACGAAAGAAAGAAGAAGAAGGAGGAAGAGAAGGAGAGAGGGAGGAGAAGAGTTGGATGTAGCTGCTGTAGTCGCGGGTGTCGTTGCGGGGAATGTGCTGCTCTCTAACTTTGTGACTGAGTGTCTCTCATGCTGAGAGGAGGACGCAGAGGATGGGAGTAACCTGGTCCTCCAGATGTCTCGCTCTCTTTTTAGCCCTACACATAGGTGAGTCAAATAAACACCTGAGATTTCACACAGTTAATTTCACTCATTTCCCACCTGCTGGAACCAACTTCTGGTTCATTTCTCACGTTTCTCTGCAGATATTTATTTTTAGGGCATGAAGCGTCTTTACTCTCGCTGTGTTCTTGTGTTTTAAAAAGCAGAAATGTCACTTTTTTGGATACATTTTGGAGTCATGTTGAGAAAAGAATGTGCTTCATATTTTTATTTAACACTTTCAGCTGTGATAGAATAATTATAATCGATTAAAAACGAGATTTGTGAGAATTAACTTCAACGAGAAAACTAAAGCGTCTTTTTGGTGAAATATCGCATTATATGTGTCACATTTTCATCTTTTGAAGCTGAATTCGTTTTAAAAAATTAATATGAGGTTTGATTTAATTTATTATACTTGTGTTTGGATGTTTCCGTGTTGATTTGGGTCATTAAGAAGCAGCGAAGCCTCTTTATCTAACGGGGCTACACTTCACATTTTGGAGTGTGTGTGCCAGTGTGTGCGCGCTAGTGTGTGTGTGTGTGTGTGTGCTAACAAGGGGAATGCCCCCTCCCTCCCTCCCCTCACCTCCTCCTCCCCCCTGCTCCTCCCCCCTCTCTGCACCTCAGTTGTCCCAAACTGGAGACATTTGTTAGAAAAATTACAACCATCGAAAACGAAACCAACATTTTTTTTAAATTTATTTTGAAGGATAAAAATTCATTTTGCTTGTTTTCGTATTCACCACATTTAGTGTTTTTATTCTGGAGATTTACAGAAGCTGCACATGCAGACTTGATGCTCATTTAACTGCTTATTGCTGCGGGATTTATCGCATTGCATAAATGTGAAATTAAACGAGGTATTTCTCGTTTTTCTCGCCGCAGTGTGCGGGGCTGCAGCACCGGCACACCCGCTCCAAGCTCCAACAAACCCTCCTTATTAATATTTCGATCTCTTTTCCATCTCCTGCTGCTGTTTTCTTCTCGAAAACGATGTTTAAAAAAAAACACGTTAAATTTATCTCCGTAATTTTTACGTATGCGCCCAAAAATACGAGCCCGCGCATTCGCGTTGCGCACGACGAAAATATATTCCAACCTGCTCTATTTTTACGATAAAAATCACGTGTTGTGAACGAGCTTATAATTTCATACGGGATTCATGAGGAAAAAAAAATCTACAATAGAAGGAGAAAGAGAGTCAGGGATGCGTCTAATATCTGGGAATCTGGGAAAAGGGGATGTAAATATGTGAGGGAGAAATATGGAGATGTTTTCTGCTGTTGCATTGCATAACGACGCTGTGGAGGAGGGCAGTGTGTGTGTGTGTGTGTGTGTGTGTAAGTGTGTGTGTGTGTGTGTGTGTGTAAGTGTGTGTGTGTGTGTGTGTGTGTGTGGCTGGTGGCAGAAAGAAATGCTGAATTATTCAAGACGCAGAATCCTCCCCGGTGCTATTGTTAGAGAGAAAGAGAGAGAGAGAGAGAGAGAGGTTTGGAGGCTTCACGCAGCAGAAATGAGTGAAATCTCGTTCAGATTAACGAGATTATCCAGATTAGACACAAAAGAAACAAAACATGAAGAGTTAATTAAAGAAGAAAGATGATTTTGTGTGTTTTTTAAGGGGGTTATTTTGGATTGGAGTGATATTAAAATGAAATGAGGACACAGAGCTGCTGAATTATTTCACACACTGATTATTACACGGAGGGAAATCGAATGAAATCGATTAATTAGTCTGCATTACAATCACACACCCCTCCTCTGCCTCCCTCATTTTATTTTTAGCGGAGCCTCCTGCGGACTGAACACAGCTCGTTTAGTCTGAATCTTTCTGCTCCACTTTGATTTCACATTTTTTAAATAATTAAATGTAAATTTCTGATTTATTTAAGAGAAGATTTGGCGCCTTTATGCAGAATGTTTCCCGCCAAATTATTAAAAACGAATAAAAACGCACCAAAACCTGCAGCAGGAGCGTGCAAAAAATATTCAAAGTGCAGGAAAGAGTTTGCAAATATGATTTTGAAATATAAGTGATTTTTTTTGTTACTGTTTTTGCAATGATTTGTTTTTGGGGGGATTTTTACGCGCGAAAATAAACATCGTGGTGTGTGTGAGGTGGGTGTGTCTGCGAGCTACAACACGCTGCTTTAGGCGGAGATGCACTGCAGGCAACAGTGTGTGTGTGTGTGTGTGTGTGTGTGGAGGTGGGGTGAATGAGTGCGAATCTGCTTGATGGTGGGAGGCGTGAACGAAGATACTGCGCGCGTCCCCGTCTGTGCGCGTGAGCTGGGACTGTCCTGGATTCACACGGAGGATAAAAATAATATTTGAAGATTTAAAAAAAAAAAAAAAATTATCCTCGAATTAGAAAAAGAAAACATTTTTTTTCTTTTTTTAATGGGAGATAAAATATTAAAAACGATGCGAGCGATGAACGAGAATAAATGCGAACATTAAAAATAAAAGAGGAACGAGGGATGAAAGGATGGAGGTCAGAAAAAGAGAAGAAAATATGATGAAAATTTTACTCTTTTAAACACGGAAATATTCAGTGTTTCAACCTCCAAAAATATCAAACTGGTTATGAAAAAAAAACGCCGGCACAAAAAAAAAAGACACAGAAAAGCGAAAAATAAATATAAATTCAATCTGGTTGCACTTGTTTTAACAAATCTAAAATTTGGGTTGCTTTATTGTAAATCTAGTTTGTTTAAATCAAAGAGAAAAGAAGCCCTTGAATGAAAAATGATTCAAGAATCAGACTTTTATTTTGAAGGGGTCGTTTTTCATCCATGTTTTTTTGTTTTTGTAATCTCGTTTGAGACAAAAAAAAAAAAACCTAAAACCTGCTGCAGAAAGAAAGAGAGAGAGAAGCGTGTAAGGATGATGTAATGCCTCCTCCTTAGAGAAAGAGAGAGAGAGAGAAAGAGAGAGAGAGAGAGAGAGAGAGAATGGGCTCTCATTCATACAGTATATGGATGGAATGATTGAAAAAAAAAAAAAAAGGTGATGTAATGGGAAAAAATCGACTCCTAAAAGCAGGAAAATGTGAGAAACTTGAACATGAAGCTTGAGAAAACGTGACTGAGATGTTTAAAGATGAAACAGAAATTGAACTTGAACATTTTTTGTGAGCGTTAATCAGATTTAAATGACATCATTTTATTATTTTGATTAATTATTTTATTCTTTCTGACCTGAGAGGATCACCTAAAAGCTTCTGCTCAACCTTTAGAGACATCTGTTTTAGATGAGCAGCCAAAAGCATTTGGTTTCCAGCCTTTTTTTTTGTTTCTCTATCTTATATTTTCTATTCTTTCCTTTTCCAATTATTGTCGCCCTTTCAAAGTAAGAGTCAAAGTCATTTTTTTCAAGTTTTCCAGGAAACAGAATAAACTGAAATAGAGTAAATGAGTAGTGTCCAACTCAGGGCCCATTTTTAAGTCTCAAAAATGTTTAAAAAATGGTTTTCGGCATACAACCCAAAAAGTACAGAGGATATAAAATGCCTTATTAGAGCCCAATTTGCTAACTACGACCCAAAATGTAATAAAACCCCAAATGTACTAGCTGGTTCATTATGTAACAAAAGTGGTGAGCTTGAAATGTAATTAAAAATGTAATAAAACTCAAAATGTTATAACTGGTATATGGTTATAACTGTTATAACTTTTCACAGTTTGAGTCAGTTATTACATTTTCGCTTTTTCTTTTTGTTGATTTCGGGCTTGGCATTTTTCCTAGCTTTTTTTACAAGTCATTACATTTCAGGTTTTATTATATATTTTTTTGTTACACATTGGGTCATTGTTAAGTTTAAGTCAGGTCATGTTACCTACAGGACACTCAGAAAGAATATCTGAATATTTTAATTTCCTAATCAAATTCGCACCTGTGTTTTCCACACTTAAAATATTGTTCTGTTTATTTGTATCTTTCTTATTAATTTGTATCTTGTGTCTTTATATAAATACACTCCACTAAAATCACACAATTTTGGAAATGATCTGGCGGTGTACTTGCAATACCTTCACGGCCCACAAGGGGGTCGCGGCCCACAGGTTGGGAATCACTGGCTATTAATTTAGGCTATTAGATTACTTTGGTTATAACAGCATTATCTTTTAAATTAAGATGTTGACTATTTTACCAGAGCTGACTTGGGCGAAAATATAATTTTCCTAAAAAAGTGACTGAAACCTTAAACCTGATTCACTTCATAACAAGAGTTTTCACTTATCTGTGTCACTGTGGGCGAAAACTATCTTTTCTACATTCTGCTTTTCTTCTGGTTGAGTGCTGACAAGTCAAACTGTTAAATAAAATATCTAAAGGATGATTAAACTTATTTTGTTTTGAATTAAACTTAAATTTTAAACACTCCTTCTCTTTTCTTGGGTTACTTGGTCTTAAAGTTTGGTTGATGACAGAAAAAAGCTCCAGTAATGTTGCACTTACATCCTCTGACCAGTGTGTGGCAGTGTTTAGAATAATGCACCAATAATGGAGAGTGTCTGAGAAATGTATGAATAAATTATGGAAGCCAGGATTAAAAAAAAAAAAAAAAAAATCAAAAGACAAATTCTAAAATGATGCAAAAAAAAGTTAAATTAAAGGAATAGTGAAGAGTGAAAGAGAAAAAGTCAGAAAGAAAAAAATTGAACTCACAAGATGTTTACCCATAATAATGAGGTGAAAAGTTATTCTGAGTGAGAGTGAGAAAATGAGTCATGGTTATGATATGACAAGTCATATTAATGAGATGATTAGTCATGATTATGAGATCGCAGGTCATAATGAAGCAGCAAAAACAGAGTTAAAATAACCAGAAAATAGGTCACAAGAATCAAACAAAAATCTGAAGTCTTAAAAAAAAAATTCAAGAAAGTAATTTTTATGACATAAAACCACAGTAAACACAAAATATGTATCATGATAATTAAAACACACGAGTAAAAGTGTTTAACTATGAGACTTAAAGTTGTGTAACAGGCCTGAGTTGCGCGTTAATGAGATTTAAAGTTTCTTTTTTTAAATGAAATAAATTTATAATCATGCAAAAGTTTAACGAAAGAACAATCATGACATAAAAGGGGCAAAACATTTTTTCTTTAAGTCCTAAGTTATTATCATGAGTTTAAGGATCATAACTTAGAGGTAATAGTTCATTATAAGACATTGTTGAATTAAAACTGTTTGTGGTCATTTTGAACAAACTCTAATATTATTTCCTGAAAGTTGTTTGAGTTATACAAATTCTTGAATAGAAGAAATTAAAAAGTAAGTTTCTTTTTCTTTTTGTTGAGCTCCTTTTAATATTATATCTGTAATTTTTGGTCATGTTTTGAGATAATTGATGTTTTAATTTGGACAAAATCCTACATACCAGTTATGATTATGTCACTTTCTTGAAGTAGTCTTTCAATGTAGTTTGCTTAGTAATTTTGTTAAAGTAGAGGTAGTTAAGTTTTGCATTACTAGTATTTGTTTTTATTGTATTTTTTGATAGTAAAGCTCCTGTAAGGAACTTTAGGTTTGTGTCCTATTTGGCGCCCCCCTGTGGAGTAACTTGAGTTTTGATATTTGCTGCAGGAAAAGTTTTTTTTTGTGTGTGTGTAAATTATTTTTGTTTTTCAGCAGCTTTGATTTAGTTGTTCAAACAGTTTTAATATGTTTTTTTTTTTTAAATTGTGTATCTGTTTTAAAGTGTGTGATTAAAGACGCGTGACCCCCTCACGTCTCGTCCGACACGTCACGCCGTGTTACTCCTCAGTTTGATCGAGAGGAACCGGACAGCAGGCGTGTTATTATCCAAACTAATCAATCAGCCTGATCCTCTGCTTAATGAACCACGCACACACACACACACACACACACACTCACACACACACTCTGAGTTAACAGAGGTCGTGTTAAGGGGCGTGTGTGTGTCGTGTTATTGCGTCCGTGTGTGTGCTGTGGGGGGTGGAGGCGTGTCAGATCTGAGATGTTTTATGGGTGAGTTACCGTCTGTTGAAGTGAGGGAGGGAGGAGACTGACACTGCATTAATTACAGCTTAACACACACACACACACACACACACTTAACTGTGATTATCTTCCTGCACTGATAGGAGATTTCTTCATATCTTCATGTTATAGATTCCCTTGATAAGAAAAAAACGGAGGCTGATAATCTTTGTGCTTCTTCAGTTTCTTGCTGCTCGATCAGCTTCAGGCTGAAATCAATAAATCAAGTCATTGACGAGTTTAAGGACACGCTGACTGCTTTAACAACCGATACATCACTGTCTGATTAACTCGGGGAACATCCCAAAACCCAGACTGAAGCTTCATGAGTGAGCTCCACATTTCATTCAGAAAGTTCATTTTGTGGAGCTGTGGTTGTAAAATGTTGCCTTGGCACATAACTCAGCGCCTAATTTAACCTCTTAAAACCTGAGCATTTGTCTGGTCTGCATTTTTAAATCCTCCCTGCCATTTAGGATCAGTAAAACCCAATAGGAAGAAAATCTAAACCTGGTCTTAGAGAAGAAGAAGTTATGTTTTTATAATTATTAGTTCGCTTTGAGTTTTTACTTATAGTGTTATTGTTCATCATAACTACACTTTTTTTCTCACTGAGATGGGTGTAAAGTTGTGGTATCAACAAAAGATGACATGGGAAGCGTCTCTAAATGTGACCAAGAGATTAAAGTTTCAGTAAAAAGTGAAGTTTTATGGGTCTGAGAGGCAGAAATTTAATGTCCACATCTGTGAAAACTAGGTCCTGAGAGGTTAAAGCTGTTTCAGGTGCCGTGTTAAGGTCCTACCCTTTAAAGTCTATTATTCAAAACTCATTATTCTCTGTCTTTAGGTACCATTTATTGTCTACTTTAACCATTCTGAAGGTCCTTAAAGTGTCACTTTGTATGTTTTTAGGTATCTTCATCAATATGACCTTGTCTGTGTTAAGTGCAATTTAGCATCTGGTATAAGTTAACACCAGTCTTTACACTGTATTCAGGTACCATTCAAGTTAATTTTGGGTACCCCTTGTGATAAAGATACAGTTTGTGTAGCTTTATTGTGTTGTTTGGGGTACCTTTCACTGTAAGTAAACTCTGTATTGAGTTGTTCATGTGTGTTTTGTTTATATCTTTTCAGGTACGTTTAGGCAAATACATTTCAGAATCTAATTTTAGGTAACAACCATTGCATTTTTGGACTTTTTTTGGGCACCATGTACCCTCTATCTAACTGTGCCTTAATCTTTGACAGACCTTTTTACCTGTATCTGGCTCCCTCATTTTAAGGTACCCTTGATTATTTTGATACAGGCCACTCTTGAGGTTTTGTGTCATAGTACCATTTTTTATCCCCCCAAAGTTTGATGTCAACTGATCTTTGTAGAAAACTCTATCAACAGTTCGAGGTACCCTTCAATTTATATGAAAAGAACCTTGTTGTGGCTACTTTTAACAGTACTTGACCAGTATGTTGAGACATCTTCCTGATTAAAGATTTACTGAAGTATCTTTTTTATGTTGTTGTATGTTTTTTTCTTTGTTGTCTGTGTCATGGCGACCCTTTTTGTCAACAAGCTTTTTAAAAATTGCAATTAACGTCTCAAAGCTGTTACGGGTTGGTGTAGTTGGAGCTCTAAACTTCTATTTTGGTGAAATGGTATTTACGTTGAGACTCCTGTTTCCCCGTAGGTCTGAGTCTGTAATATTTGTTCTGATGTTTTTAAAAAAAAATTTAATCAATCAAGCTTTATTCAAAGGGGATGTGAGAACTTTGTAAGTTATCTTGAAAAGTCTTATTTCTACATATGTCTGATCATAATCCATAACTTAAAATGAGATTATCAGTGCTAAAAGAAGCAGAACAGAAGAAAGCTAAACAGGAGAGTGATAGAACATGGGCTAAAGGCTGAAACATAGGTTAAGGCTAAAACACGAGCTAAGTCTTTTTGTGCTAACGTTCATTCCTGTCCACATGTAGAAGGTCCTGATGTTTTTAATTGGTGTTAGTTGAGCCTCTAATACAGACACCAAAGGTCTGCTTGTACATTTTTAGTTTTGTGCAGTACTTTCGTCTCGATGATGGGACAATTAATGTAAACTGTTCTTACCAGACATGTCCAGGTCTCGGTGTCAACAGCTCACACTCTGCCTCTTCTCTCTCTCTGCCCTCCTTTTCTTTTTCTGCTCCTGCAGTCTCTGTGTTGCAGACGGTGCTGGTCAGCGCGGGTCAATGTGACTCCGTCTTTAAAGGTTTCTCAGACTGTCTGCTTCAGTTGGGGGAGAACATGGCCAACTACCCCCAGGACCTGGACGACAGGGAGAACCTGCACAAGATCTGCAGGTAAATGTTCATCAAACACACAAATCAACATGTTCAGAGGACAGTGGAAACTTTCCCTTTGGTCCAAATTTCCAAAATATGATGATAGTGTAACGTTGTGTTACTTACGGTAGTTTAGACACATGAGTAGGGATGGGTACCGAGAACCGGTTCCTGTTAAGAATCGATAAGAAATAGTTCAGCTTTAGCCTTAATTCTCAACAGTTCCCTGATTGATTCTTTACATAACACCAGCATGGCAGATAAATGACAGTTTATCAAGAAAACTCAGATATTTTCCACTTAAAGTTTTACTGAACTGAAGCTGTAAAGCTGAAGCAACACAGAAATGTACATCAGTCTCTCACAAGAGATTCATATACATTATATTCAACATGTTACACATCTCTCATCTACCTAAAACCATATAGAAAACATAGCACTAGCTCTATGCTATTGTATATGGGAAATTGCATTGATATGCTAGCGGTTAGCATGCATTGATATACCTTCGGTTTGAAAACAGAATTTCAACTTTCATCACAGAAACATATCACAATAATTTTTTGTGACCAATACTTTAAACTCATATATGTCAAAATACTAATGTTTTCCAAACAAGAAGTGCACACTCATGGCTGACTTCAGCATAACTACGGCAAGCTCAAGGTTCCAAACAACTCAAAGCATTGCTAGATGATCTACGTGAGTCAATAATGTACAACATCCAACATACACAAATATCTAAACTCACTGACAACTTCATATTAATTCACTAATAAGCTCAATAAAGTGTTGTTGACGCATTAAAGCTACTTTTGGTAGCTAGGAGGAATCAGTAAGCAGAATCACTAAGGGCATTGGCATCAATAAAATCATATCAATACCCATCCCCACACATGAGTCAAGATAGATACTTTGATTATATTTGCAAAACAAATGTGGATGTTACAAATGTGTTATCTATTGTCTATTAAGTTGTATATTTAAAATCCAGAGAGTGATTTATGAAATTTAAGCTCATGAAATCCAAAAAAAGTAAAATTATATCAATGAAAATGTGTCTTTTTGTGACTTTGTGACAAGCTGCCATGAAAGTGGGTTTGAAAATAATATGAGTGATTAAAGTGAAACCCTGAGGGGGACCTGAGCGCAATATGTGCGAGCCAGCTGACCCCCCCCCAACCCCCCCTTTGATCCACCCTCACCCCACCAACCAAAGCGGGTGGGCACCAGATGGCAGAGGAAGCCCCCATCCTGCACACACACACACACACACACACACAGAGGATTTTCTAATTCAGTGACAGCTCCATCACAGCGGTGTTGAGGCGTGGCAGAGGGGAAGCGTTAATACGCCTGCTCACACACTCACACACACACACTCACACACACATTAATTGCTCAGAGATGTAGCATCGACACGGTTCGGGTCAGAAGGTCAACATCAATAAGAGCAGATTGGAAGATTGGATTAGATACGGTGTGTGTGTGTGTGTGTGTGTGTGTGTGTGTGTGTGTCTGGCAGCATGCGTCGCTGAGCAGACTGGTGTCTTCTTTACATCAACTGGGAGACAAAAAAAGATGAACAGATTGAGATGGGGACAAAAAAACAGAGTGAGAGGAGAGGAGCCAAAAAAGACAGAATAAATAAATAATGAGGGAGAAGAGAAACATAAATTAAGAAAAGGAAAAGACAGAGAGAGAAGAGAGGAGACCATATCGGAGAAAAGCAGGGAAAGAAGATTGAGAAGAGAGGAAAATATATGAAGAAAAAAAGAGGAGAAAGAAGGAAAGAATATGAGGTAGAAGGAAAGCAAGGAATACAGAATCACTTCTGTTTCTCTCTTTCATTTAACCTTGAAGAAATGAATAAGTAGGGTTAGGTAGGGGCATCCAACCGGACAGGGGTAAATCTGCCCTAAACTCTTTCCGACACCTCACTATAAACATCACTCTTTTTATTTTCCTTTCTCTTCTTTTGTAGAAATAGGCAAGTAGACCTGGCTGAATACCCTACTCCCCCTGTAGGACGTTCAACTTAATCTAGCTCCAGCCCAGTATCCCTTGTCCTCTTTTACGAAAGCATCTCTTTGTTTCAGTTCCATTTCTCTTCTGTTTTCTCCCATAAGAATCTGAAAGGGGAGGTAGAGCATACAGCTTAACAAAGGAGGAATAAGCTTAGACCCAAACAGGTGTCTCATCTTGACTCTAATTCCTCTGTCTTTTATCTTACATCTCTCTATTGTCAATATCTCCCCCTTCTTTCTTCCCTTGTAGAAATCGAAGAGTAGGTACAGGTAGAGCATACAGCCTGACCAAACCCTACCCAAACAAGCCTAGCACTCCTTGTCCCCTTTTAACATCTCTTTATGAATGCATCTCCTTGTTGCCTATCTTCCCCTACAAAAATGAGGAAGTAAGGGGAGGTAGAGCATACAGCTTCATGTAACAGCTCTATTACAAACAGGTGTCCCAGTCTGGCTCTATCTCCACTGTCCTTATTCTTACATCTCTCTCCACGCTTTTCCATTTGTCATCTCTATCTCCAGCTTCTATCCTCCCTTGTAGAGCTAAGCAAGGAGGGGGAGGTAGAGCGTACAGTCTGACTTAGCAGGACTAAACTCTAGCTGAAAAAGCCAAGTATTCCTTGCCTTCTCTCCAACATCACTCTCTATTTCAATTTCTCCTGGGAGGTAGAGCATTCAGCGCCTCATCTGGCTCTGACCCAAAAATGCCAACCAACCTGGCTCATACTCTTGCCTTGTAGAAAGTGGGGGAGTAGGGGAAGGTAGAGCATGCAGCCTGTCCTCGCAGTTTCAGCGCTGTTTCATCTTGACTCTGTCTTTTTTCTAATATCTCTCTACATGCTTTTCGGTTTGCTGTCTCTCTTTGTCTTCTCTCTGCCCTCATAGAAATGGGAGTGTAGGGGGAGGTAGGGCATACAGCCTGACTTAACAGGGGCAAACTCTATGTGAATATGCTGGACCTTCCCTGTCCTCTCTCTATACCTCTCTAAGAACTTCTCTCTATGCACTTTCCTTTCCTCTTTGGTCTTCCCTTGTAGAAAAGAGTGAGTTGAGGGAGGTAGAGCATTCAGGAGGCTGTATGTTCATCTGTTTTCATGGTCAGGGTGTTGGGGCCTTTGTGGGCCGAGTGAAGGGGAGGTAGTATCAGTGGTGTCCTGACGGTGGCCACGGGTTGCAGTGGCCACTTAGAGCAACAGAATTTGCCTTTCAGTTACATCCCATTCAAGAAACATAAAAAAGACAGAGAAATCGGTTTAGTTTAGTCTCAGAATGGCATGTATTTTGTGGCGTTTTCTTTGACTAAAACTGGGACATGTCCTCAAATTACGGACCTGTTCTGTCCAACATTTTGATACCCTTCTGTTGGGATGCCAGACATATCGATCCAACCCTGAAGGTGGAGCTAGAAACACTGAAGTCCGTTGATTGGTCCGAAGAATCTCATGTGACAGTGGTTATTTTGCAGCACACAGGCTTCTCTGAAACAAAACTTGATAGCTCTTTGTAACAAAGAGCCAATCACAAAGAAGACAAATTGATGGCTGTCTTCCTTTGTTGCACTTTATTTAGTGTGACGCATTGTTCTTTGTTGGATTTATTAGCGGGGTACACTGTCCCGCTGCCATACCATCATGCTATTACGTAACGGACGCAGCTAATGGCTTACCCACCAAGAAGGGCACAGTGGGATGTGGAAATGCAAACAGAATTAGGATTTCCCAAACTGTACTGATCCAAACCGGACGCTTGTTGGAAATGGGGCTCTTGGTGGAAACACTTTTAATCAATGGGGAGGTCTTCACTCAGTGTTGTTTCTTTTCACTAAGACACAAATACCCTGCTCCTAAATTGGAATTTACAATTTTACAAGAAAACTCTGGCCCCATTCTGATGCATAATGGGAAAATTCAGGCATAAAAACATCAGTTATTCTGTTTTTGGCCATAAAGTTGGTAACTGTGTCGAAAACTCAGCCGATTTAAACCCTGATGTAAATCTCTTTAATCCTACACTGATTCCCAGGGAAATAATCTGAATGTAGCTGGTATTTTGTCTGCTGTATTTGTGACTCTGCCCAGCACTCATGGAAAAGATGAAGTAGTAATATGCTTTGGGGCTCCACGCTTGCTTTAGTTGTTGTTTTACTGGAATATAAACTTGTCCTCATAAGCCTCCTCCTCCTCGTCGTGTTTTCCGCGCTGCCAGATTCTGGGATGATTTCCACTCTTGGCTCTGCCTCGTGAATAGATGATGCATTCAGTTTCAAACCTGCCTCCCACTGCAGTCACGGGCTTGTGGTGCTAATGCTTGCTGTGTTTTCTCCTGCCAGTTACTGGGATAACTTCCACTCCTGTGCCACGACGGCGCTGGCGGACTGCCAGGACGGAGCGACGGACCTCTGGGAGAAACTGAAAAAGGAGTCCCGCAACCTGGATTTCCGTGGGAGTTTGTTTGAACTCTGTGGCGGCGGAAACTCGGCCCCAAGATCAGCCGACGCCAGGGGCCTCGCCTTGGTCCTAACCACGCTGCCCACCATACTGACTTGGCTGGCGTTTTAACAGAAACGAGGAAAACATGAAATAAAAACACAAAGTGAAAAGAAGAAAAAAAGGAAAAACAAATGAAAAAAGAAAATAGAAGAAGAGCGACAGCGACTCTTCAGAGCTGAAAAAAATCAACAACTGAGTTTGACTTCATCACCAGAGAAATACTCCCAAACTGGATTTTTTCTACATCACGGTGCGGCGGCCTGGTTTGCCTTCCTGGGACATCTGCAGGCCGTCCTCCTGCAGCTCTCATCCAATCACACGCCGACCTGACCCGGAGGTCGATAACATGAAATATTCAACACGCCGTCGAGCTGAAATGATGACAATGATGAAAATTTGATGGATCCTCGCCCGCTTTACAATCGTGGAATTACACAGTATTAAAGTCAACCATGAATTATTGATGTTTAGTAGGCTAGGCCTAGACAGCTCTATGTGACTGCAGGGTGCTGACACAGTATCAGGCTATATATTAGGGCTGCCATATAGCCTGAGGAACATATTCATGTGTAACACGAGGCCGAGCTTAACTCCACAAAATCAATAAGACGAGCCGAGGCTGCCAGTGCCAGTCGCCTCATCGCCACCTCGGACAGTTTTTCCTTTTTTATCGCGCCAAGTTGACTGTGTTGAGCCTGGTTGGGTTGATGGACTGAATGCTTGACGGTGATGTAATATTTGTATTCTTATTGGCTGTTTGTTGTGTTCAGGGCCACGGTCACACCAGCTTTTCTCACGGTAGATTTAGGTTTGAATAATGGAGTCACCGCTCTGCCAAACGCCTTCCTGTCCTGTGCAGTGCAGGTAAAAACAGCAACGACAGCACTGACGTCCGATTCATACAGCATGGCTTACAGTCAGTCTAGAAACAGTGTGAACCCTTAAATTCACAATATTTTACAGCAGATTGTTGAACCGGTTGGCTTGCTTCCTCTTCAAAACACCTCAGGAAGTAAATCGCCAGCTTCTGGTGTGACCGTAGCCTTTTTCCCCTGAGGTACGGGGATGTTGTTCAGAGTATAAAGCCTGCTTTTCATAAAAGAAACAGTTAAACTGATGTGAATTGCATGTGGTTGGTTCAGACCGTCTCAAACATTTCAGGAAATGAGCACAAACTGCTGAAACAAGTAGACTCAAGAAACTTCAATATTTTGGTACCATATGGTGTCCACTGATGAATCAGGAGTCACCTAAATCCAGCCTGTGTTTTTAAGGGACTTCATAGACCAGCTGCTGCTAATTAGACTTAAATCCTTCTGCACAGAAACACATTAAAACTTATCAGATTCTGTCGTTGTCTTAACTAGAGGTTAACACAGACTGGTTCTTAATACTCAGTCATTAATTTCATTAGCTATATGTTATGTCCAGTTAGTTGAAAGTAGTCAACTTGACATTTTTGGGCTAAGTTGCCAACAGTTTAGAGGCTATGTTTGGGTTAGCAACTCAAAAGTGCTGTCTCATGCTAGCTAACACTCGAATTAGCTGCTATCGAGCTAGGTAAGCGAACTGGAAACTTAAAACAAGCTAATTTTCTAGCTAGCTAAATAAATGGTGGCTCACCAGGAGTAAGGCTATGGACTGGAGGCAGCTAGCTCATAGCTCAACATAACAAATGAACCAAACTCATATGTCATAGTAACAGCTAACTCTAAGGATAACTGTTAGCTCACTGTAAAGTTAAGTGGCGTACCCAAATGTATACGGCTAGCATACAGTTCACTGTAGTAGCTTAACCAGATGGATGACAGATAGCTACAGTTTCAAGTTTGTAGCGAAACATAAATCAATAAGACTAGCTAATCAGACTAGGTAGTGTTTCAGATTTGAACCAGATGGATGTTGACTAGCTAATATTTAAGTTAGGCAGCGAAAACCAGTCTGCTAAGGGCTAGCGAACAGTTCCCGTAGCGGCTCAAACTACAGAGAAAAAGGCTGGCGAACAGAGCTAAATCAAGCCTTCAAGAGTAAAAAAGAAACATTCAGTTAAGTAGCTAAGCTTAAGTGCTGATAGCCCAGAGTAAGGAGTTTGTTTTGGACGAAATCAGGAAACATCAGATAAGTTAAAAGCTAAAATTTAAGTAGGCACCGTAATAACCTGTAGGAAAGCTAACCACCTAAATATAACCGCCAAACTAGACAAGGTTTTGAGGGACAGAGTTAAACCTGGACCCTGGTGTGTATCTGCCGTTAAGGGTTAGGGACACATCTGTGGGTATTTAGTCTTAAGGTCAAACAGTTTGATCCAACTGTGTAATCTCCCAAACATCTTTCACAGAGTAAATTCAAAGTCACTGTGGACACGTTTTCATCGTTGTTGCTTCTTTCGCCGTCGTGCTCATCTCCTGAGATCCCGAGAGAAAAAGTTTAAACTTCTGTTGGACACATCAGCCTGATGGAAACTCTTCAAAGGACCTTTTATGGATGTGAAAGTAGAAACACAGTATAATTAACTTTATTTCATGTTGGTGGTTGATTTCTCAGTGTTCCCTCCATGTGCTAGAAATGAATGAATCTGTGAGCAAAAAAAATAACGGTTCCTAGAAAAAAAAGAAATACAGTATTTTTCAAAGTCGACAGCAATACGAAGATGTGACTTCATGGCCAGTGTAGCTATAAAAAAATCAAACCGTGGCTGAAGAGAGATATGACTGTTGCCATTTAGCACTTCCCCCCTTTCATACGCCCATAACTAGACGATCTTAGAGGTGATATATTTTAGGTCTGTATGTTAGATTTTAAAAGCAGAGTCCCAACAGTACAGTAGCAACGTAAACTACATAAATACCGTAAATAAATCCGAGGAGGTTGTTTCTTTCTTTGCTGAGGCACAGATGACATTTCCACTGCCTTCTAACAAAAAAGATGTGTACTTTTGTTCGTTAGTTGGTTTGTCTCTTTGTTTGTTTCTGGGGATGTTGCGTAACAAAAAGAGTTTTAAAAAAAGGACTTATTCCAAAAATCATCTAACAAGAGAATATGTATATCAAATGATTTTGAGAAAATAAGAAGCTCTATTATAGATAGTCTATCCCAGACAGTTTTAACACAGATTGATACTTTACAGATTATAGGCCTACTGAGATATAAAAAATAAAAGACT
>RPOG01004036.1:0-51278 GCA_008086565.1 Thalassoma bifasciatum | reverse complement strand
ATATATATATATATATATATATATATATATATATATATATATATATATATATATATATATATATATATTTTTTTTTTTTTTTTTTAATTGGAGAAACAATCTGAAGAAATTGGAAAATTGGATGATACAAATCCAAAAAATTACAGTGCTCTCTCTTTTTTTTCCGTTCATGAAGCCATGAACATTGTCTCTGCATTCAAAGAGACAAAATAAAATCAAGTTCATACAACAAGATAATTAAATAGATTGGTCTAGATAGAAATGTCACCAAATAGGTTAGTGCTGAAATACAAACAACAAAGAAGGTACCAGACTTATTGTTATGTTTGGAGCCTGTGAAGACTGCCAAGACCAGCCACTGATACTGAGGAAAAGATTTTATGATTGGCCAGTTAGGCAGCTTAACTACAGGTTAGAGTTTTTTTTCTAATTTTGTGCTTTAATTCTGCACCTTGTAAGGAAACTCAGGAGGAATTAAGAGTTAAAGGGTTTATTTTGGTCTTCAGTTTGTCTAAAAGAAATTAAAACTCTGAGAGTTTTAGTTTTATTTTGCATTTCATTGTTTAATTTTTTCTTTTTGTTCAAAATGATCTGTTATTGTGTTTATTGGAATTTCATGTATGAGAAGTACTGTTGGCATCAGCAACTAGTATCAGGTGGAAAAGAAGTGGTATTGAACATCCCATATTAAGAAAAACCTTTTCAAATGGAACTGTGTAGGTGGCAGTTTTGCTGTGTACATGTACTCTACTTTTCAATAGTTTGACTATTCGCTTTATCTGCCAGGAAGGAGTCAAAAACTCAAAATGTCAAACATTTTCATCTCTGTGTAGATTACATCTAGATTTATGATACACATGCACATAACAAGCTTTGCACCTTGCAGAAACATTGATCAGCATCGTCTAGCAGCTAACCTTCATTATGTATGATGGTAGCTGCATTACATGCATGTTATCAGGCAGATCACACAGACTTTGAATACATGAAAATGAACTCACTGGTTTCTGAGTCCTGAAACGAGTAATTTGAAAGTTTTACAGCAGAGAAAGAAAGAAAGGAAGTGTGATGTGTTTGAGTTAATCCTCCTCATTTCAATCCCACATCTGCAACTGATAAAACCAATCAGATGTTCTGAGTTTATCAGAACAGCTGCTGAGGCCTAACACCTCATGTGTTTTTGTTTCCAGATGTCCATGGAGTCACTGATCCACCACTTTAAACTGTACACAGAGGGCTACCAGGTCCCCCCTGGCTCCACATACACAGCTGTGGAGGCACCAAAGGTCAGACTCACATCATGTCTTTAATATGGAATATTCAAGTCAATCATCTTAAGATGCTTTAACAGACTCTCCAAACTTGATCTTCATCATTTTACCCTCACAAACAACAGTCCTACTTCTCTGAGTACTCTGTTGATCCTCAGTATACACGAGGTTTCCCAGCCCTAATTAATTACGAAGCCTTTGTAGGCCCTCTGGGACTTGTTGTGATGTAATGTGCTTACTAAAGTGTGTGTTTTTGTGTGTGTGTGTGTCGCTTGCAGGGAGAGTTTGGTGTTTATTTGGTATCAGACGGCTCCAGCAGACCCTATCGCTGCAAGATCAAAGCCCCTGGATTCGCTCACTTGGTACACACTCCAAACTTCACAAAACAGTGTGAAATATTAAACACACCCACCATCAATTATTCAGCTTGTTTAACGGCTTGTCCTCAAGGCTACTTTAACTTCATTAAGTATATTTTCTCAAGCACTATAGAAGCAGTTTTAACAGCGTACATAACTCCCCCTCCCTCACATCCCTCCTTCCTGTTGGTCTCTGAGCTCATGGGGAAATGAATGTTGAACACAGTCGGTGGATTTTTGTCCACCGGGCTCGAAAATGTCTTTAAAGCAGCACAAACAAACTGTTAGAATTGTAAGTGCATTGACTGGAGGCTGTAATCTCAGAGTATGAATATTCACTTTGATAGGAGCTCATCTGAAAAGCTGTTATTAATAAATGTTTTCTTCTTTCCAGGCTGGTTTGGATAAAATGGCCAAAGGACACATGCTTGCCGACGTCGTTGCTATTATTGGTGAGAAATTGAATTATTCACTCATCTAACTTTACAGCTAAAGTTGTCAGTAGACAGGATTTGTTTTCTTCTACAGTAACTGTGACAACCTCTTTTCTCCACCAAAGCAAACGTTTATAATCCTGCAGCCTCTCTGCGACAGTCAGGATGCTTTTTATTAGATTGGAGCACTTCACACTTTCTCCCTCACATGCAGCAGTGATCATTGAGGCTTAGCAGGTCATTTTTGGTTTCCCATGATGAGAGAGCACTCTTTGTAACAGCTGTCTTTGTCCTGAAGATCATCTGCAGACGCTTGTTCACTTCAGTCACTGAATTACTTCAAAACTCTTCTTCTCATTCTTACATTTGACGTGGAGCGCTGATGCTACGTGACACCTGTATTCAGATAAAAATGGCTTCTTAGTTTCTGCTCTTTTGCTTTTTTCCATTATATTAAAACCAGAAATGCAGTAACCTTATGGAAAGGTCTTAATGCAAAACACATCAGTTAATCTTCTTGATGTTTTCTCCCATGGTGAAGACTCCATCAACTTCTCAAAATGATGCATAGCTTCGAAATTTTTAGGGCCAGATTTACAAAAATGATTGCTAAATCTTCAGGTCGGTTGAAAAATTGTGCTACATTTTTGAATTTTGCACTGTTGGATCTTAAAAACGTTCAAGGTACAGTTTCAAACTGCATAAAAAAGAAATGGGAGAGGGACAAAAAAATGAGGGAGAAATTTATTGCAAAAAACAATTGAAGTGGAATAGTCTGTTCATCAGCTGCTCAAAAGTTTTAGACCACAGCTCAAAAAAACCAGAAAAACTCCTCATCACTGATCACTTTAAAAATGAGTTTGTTCATGTTTGATGTGAGTGTTTTATGGAGGTTAGTGTGAACGTTGCTCCAAGTGGTGAAGATGCTTCATGTTTGACATCCACTGTCTGGAACTGACGTCCATTTTTGTAAACCTCCCTCTCCATCCATCCCATAATGATCTCAGTGTGATTCAGATCAGGGACACAGGCAGGATGCTCCAAAAGAGTGAGAATATTCCTCTGGAAGAAGAAGAAGTTCTTAGTCACTGCAGCATTGTCTTGTTGAAAAACCCAGTCATTAGCACACAGAGCAGGGCCCTCAGTCATGAAGGACGCCCCCTGTAACATCTCCACATATCCAGCTGCTGTTTGACGTCCCTGGACAACCGTTAGCTTCATAGTTCCATTGAAGGAAAAAGCAGATCATGATGCCCCCCCCTCCTCCACTGTGCCACCTAGAAAACATCTCAGTAGGATCTTCTTGGCCCCGCCTCTTTACCTCATTTAGCCTCTTCACAAACAGCTGCAGGATGTCAGCCGTGCCCTTATATGGACAAAAAGATCACTGTATTAATGTGTAAATTAAATGTTTTACACTTTGCTGCAGTGATCTCCGTGCAGATGTGGTCTTTAACGACTCTTTTCCAGCTGACTAACAACAGCTTCATTCCTCTCTACCTTTGTCTCTGTGACGTAGTCTCTTCTCTGTAATGCATCCCCCCTGGCTGAACCTTGCATATTTATGGGCGTGTACGCTGTGATGGGCCCAGGTACACGTTTCATAAATCACACGTGAACGTTGCCATAAGCACATTTTTACTCCTAAACTTGTGCACGTTACCACACAAGATTGTAAGTGTTTCTGCAGATTCTTAAGAAACTGCACTTTTTAAAACATGTTAGTGAGCGGCTGCGGCTCAAGTGTGGAGTGTCCTTGACATTGAACCCAAAATTGCTCCTGTCGTGGTTTAGCGTGCATGAATGATATGAGTGAATGATGATGGTCCCTCAGTGCAGCAGCTTCTGCTGTCAGTGTGAATGTGGTGAGAATGGGTTCAACCATTTTCCCTCTGCTTCATTTTGCAGACGGGTCTTATCTCCTCGTCCACAAAGCAGAGTGTTAAATGCACCAGTTCAAGTTCATCTCTGCTCCAGTCTTTTTGTTCATATTTGAATTAAACTACACGTCAACAAAGGCAGATTTGACCCCCTCCTCAGTGATTAAGCCTTATTAGGTAAAAGTTCTTGATCACAAACACGAGCACCAACAGCTACATGCGCTCAGAGAGATTTCGACCACCTGCTGAAACTTGGTGGTCAGCGTGCTGCAGTATTTAAAGATGATGTCATGCTCTGACTCTTGGTGGTTGTGACAACAATAGGAGCTCTGCAGTTTGTGGCTTAACCTAAGTGCACACACTTTTTCATGTGAAGAGAGGTTTCTGTCTCTACTCACAGAGGCTGCTTGTTCTTGCTCCTGAGAGGAAGTTTTTTTTTAACAAACTTGTGTCACATTTGACTTCACAATAATCTGTTTACCCTCTCGTCTTTTGGCTGTGAACATCAGGGTGAGAGCGAGCAGATTCTGAGTCTCCTCCTCTTTTTGCTGCAGGTACCCAGGATATTGTGTTTGGAGAGGTGGACCGTTAACCTGATGCTGCTCACCTGTGTCCCTGAAGAGGAGGAGCCACCCTCTCTGTCGCTCACCTGTTTGTCGGCTCCTCTTCCTGTTCACAGTTTTTGACGGATGACTCTGCGTATATTCAGTGATGTAAAATGTCCAAATAAACCTAATAAATATTTTATGACCGAACGAAGCGTTTGTACTTTGTTTCTCTGAAAACATGACCTCAGATACTGTGTTATCTTTTAAACTCTTCATTTCCTCTTGAACCAAAAACCTGAAAAGGAGTATTAACGTTGACAGCAGAGAGCAAACCCTCGGCCTCCTGGGTCCCTCCTCTGGTTGGTGTCGGGGGGAGTGGTCTGATGAGATCTCACAAATGGACGAAAAGCTCAGACCACAAACTTCCTCTCAAAGCTGTGAGTATGCATCAGTTTTCATCAGAAGACGGAGTAAAAACACAGGCTGTGGTGCTGTTCGCTGATCTCTGGTCCTGAAGGAGCGTGTTGGTCTCTTGGTGCTGCCATGGCTGTGTGGGGCAGGAGCCCGCTGCTGCTCGTCATCACTCTGTCCATGAGCTTTGGGAGAGCTGGTGAGTTGGGACATCCAGAACAAATATCACTAAAAGTTTGTTTTGCTTTTATCATTCTTAAGGTGGTTTAATGTCTAATAACCTCTAAATTATGACCATAGTTTGATTTTATAAACAGAAACGCTCTAATTTGGATCAAACTGAAGAGAGATCATTTTGAAAAGAAAACTTTTTTTTCCAAGATATAGAATTTTTTGTTTCCCTTTCAAACACACCCTCTTTGGAAACAAGAAGAAATGCTTTGAGATGCTCGTTGTGTTTATTTGGAGCTCTGGGGTTTTGAGGCGTTTGGCCTTGTTCTTCTCACAGTTACTCAGGCAGCAGAAATGTAGTCACACGTTCCAGTTCCTGTGAAAAACTGAAGCTGACCCTGTTGGTTCTTGTTAGCTTGCGGCGAGGGGCACTAAGGCTGGTGTGTAACGCCACTTTTTTTTTTACTTACCACTTCTCTTCTTGAGCCAGTTCTCACAAAGCCACACACACGCACACACACCCTGTCTCTGTCTTAGCGATAAAAAGTCTCTTCTGTACATTTTTCAGGTTCCTGAAACGTTTTTTAGTTCTTTTCAGATCCCTTTTCAGGCAAACTGAGGTCTGAACTAAAAAAACAAACCAGGAAGGCAAAGGTTTAAGTCATCAGTCACAATTAAAAAGACTTAATATAGATTTTTTTAAAAAGCAGCAATCACTTTCTCACTCAACAATAGGTTGAAATTATTTGTCCCCAAAACGTAAAAGCAGGACCATCACAGTAAGGTGAACACTAAAGAGACAAAAAGCTGAAAAAGGTTGATTATGCATTACATGCTGCAAATAGTCACTTCTCAAATACAGGGATTTTTCTTTGTTAAATTAGTTGAATTCTTTAAAGTTATAACAAGTATGTTTCCCCTTCAGACAAAATAATAAAAAAAAACCTTTAAAAAAATGAATAAA
Source organism: Thalassoma bifasciatum (assembly GCA_008086565.1). Taxonomy (NCBI): domain Eukaryota; kingdom Metazoa; phylum Chordata; class Actinopteri; order Labriformes; family Labridae; genus Thalassoma; species Thalassoma bifasciatum. Next base: position 45,240 of record RPOG01004036.1, on the reverse strand, counting down.
GTTTCATGAGCAATATAAACACAAAATAATCCGTCAGTAAACTGCCTCTGACCACCAGTTACGGACGACTTTGACCTTCTTCCTGAGTCATTAGACAAAGAGCTGGTTAACTATTTTAAAAGAGAAAAATATTTCATACCAAGCAGTTGATTTGTTGTTGTATGTACAAGAAAAGAGCAGTTTGTTTTCTCTGTTTGATTCTTTTGTTATACTTTATAAACAAAGTACGTACGGCTGCAGAGCTGCGCTGTTTAAGATACTTACCCGTTTAACTCCCTGAAAAATAAGTTATTGTTATCATAGTCATATTTTTATTCAGTTATTCATTATTTTCATTTTATTTTTGAAATTAATGCATTAATTTTCATGTTCTTTAGTTTCACTCCTGAAATTAGCTACCCAAAACCAAAATGATTCCTCAGGAGACACAAGAGTTAGAGTAAAAAAAGGTGCGGCAATAATTGATACCAGTGGGATAAAAGATGTTGATTGTTTATTTATTAATTATAATTTTTTAAAATCAATATTATTATAATTAATATTTTATTCTTTTTTTATTATTATTAATAGCACAGAGATAGAAATTACGCACACAAATGTAAAACTACAGAAAAGATTGGGAAAAAAGCGTTGTTTAGCTTTTTTCTGCATATCAACTAATTTGTTTGACCCCACAGAGCTGAAGTATTTGTCACAGTTAAACCTGGGCCCGCGTGTTTATATTAGGTGGCCTCAGCTCTGTTTGCCGTTTCCTCTTGTGGGGTAGAAGTTGAGGCAGATATCACCACATCTCTCTCTAACTCACATACACACACTCTGAAACGCAGTGTGTGACATTTCTCAACACACCCTGTTCATGTGTAACTAACAACAAGTCACATCTGTTCAGTGATATTCCTTTAAAAAGCTTCATGTGTTGACTACAATGATGATGACAATGATGATGATGATGATTCATTTCCTTGGATTTGACTCTACATGAAAATGGGAAGCTGATGGAGAACTGAAAGTGACGTACAACATCTCTGGAAATTTCCCCACAGAGGAGCTGTCACAGTTCTTGAATCTAAAATCAGAGAAAGAAACCAGATCGACCAACACTTGAAATGAACTGAACCAAAATCTTCTCCTCTGAGTTCGTCCACACAGTTATTACAGACTGAAACAGACTGAAACACGCTTTAGTTTAAGAATTTAAGTGAAAGAAGCACAAAGTGTTTACAGATTTAAATGTATGAAATAATGGTCAAATATTTTCACTTTCAAACCCCCAAACTAAACGTACACTTTGTATAATTGAACCAAAAAGAGAGGAACAATAAAACTCTGACTACATTTTGGTGAAGCCATGAAAAACATAGTTTAATGAGGAATGGCACTTTTCCAAAAAAAAAAAAAAGAGTCAGAATTAAAATTAATTTAAAAAAACTACAAAATTATCAGAGACAGAATCACAAATTATTTTGTTTTGTGTTACTGGGTTAAGAGCCGTTGGGCTCAGTACATTGCGCAGTGTCCAGGGGCCACAAAGTCCTGAACAATTTCTTTTTCTAATTTGCGCTACAGTTTTTCCTTCTGGTGGTCTCTCTTTTCTGAAATTCACAACTTTTCTCCGCTAATGCAAACAATTATAAATAAAAACACAAAATCAAACAAACAAACAAAAGCAGTGTCCAGGGGCCACAAAGTCCTGATCATTTTTTTTTTTTAATTTACGCTACAGTTTTTCCTTCCTGTGGTGTTTCTTTTCTAAAATTCACAACTTTTCTCCAGTTATAAATATACACACAAAAACAAAGAAACAAAAACACAATGGGGATTATTTGAAAACAACGCAAAGGACAAACAAATCTACAAGAAAACAAAGAAAAAAAATAAGATTCAATTTCAACTCAATTCAATTTATGGGCACAAATGTTCATCCTCAGCTTAAAAACAGGCGTAAAGAAGATAAATGAGCATATTAACTTTATCAAAATTCTCATGAAGCGTGACATCAATGACATGTTATCATGTTATACCACAGCAAATGTCCTTCCTGCTTCAGAAACTGAAAACAAAGATGATTTATTGCAAAACTATGAGCTTGTTCATATTTTCATGCCTCACATGCAGGAATGAGATCTGAAATATTTAATCAAGTACCATGAAAAAAGTCACCTTTTGTAGAAAAAAATAAAGTAATAATCATCTTTTCATGAAGTGCACTTATCTTTAGTTTCATCTCTGTTATCTGAGGGTTTTCCTTCCTCTTAGTGCTTTAAGAAGTGAAGGATAAGATATAATGTCTGTCACCTGGTCTTCACTGGTGGTGCAGCCGTATAAAGACAGAAACACTGAGACAAATTCACAGACAAATATACTAAACCTTGGTGAAAAACAACTTCGAAAATATGCACGAAACAATAAATAAAACGTAACCATGAGGAACCCTCCCATAGTTATTGTCCTCATGCTACGATCTGAGATTAACAGCTGATAACGATGGTGTCACATAACCATTGATAATTTCATGAAATAACTGATTTGATGAGTTGTTCATATGTATATTGTTTGTTTTAAATCTTTAATGAGTGGTTCTGTTCTTGACAGTCTCCTCCCCCATTTCAGCTGCTCTTGCAGACCCTCAGATCTGTTACATTCTGGACGGTATCCTCTTCCTGTACGGCATCATCCTGACAGCGCTCTACTGCAGAATCAAGGTTTGTACGCTTCAGTTTGACCCCCACAGAAACATTCATGTGGAAAAAATATCTCAAAAGTTATTTCACATATGAAACATTATGGGGCACATGATGAATGCATGGGTGTGAAACAGTGTGTCGTCTGCAGTAAAAGGATGTTGCACAATCTAAAAGGAGGAAAGAGTCTCAGAGTAGAGAAGTGAGCTTTATGTTCATTTAAAGCTTTGAATTTTAGATTCTTGTCGTTTATTTTTTATCATAAACTTGAGTGGTATGATACTGGAAACATTAAGTCAAAACCATATCAGGGTTTTCAAATGTATGTTAGCTCAAAGGCCAAATTAATTGAAGGTGAGCTGCTCTGTTAAATCAGAGCTTAATAAAACTACATATCAACAACTTTAAATCCTTTCATTAAGATCCAGAAATGATTCTAAATTCTCTTTTGTTTCCATGTGTGTTGTAATTCTGATGACCTGACCAGACAAATTAAAGTGGGAGCTATGAAAGAGGATGGTTAAGAAAGCCTCCTGTTTTATAAACATACAAAATGCATGCATGAAATATATATAAAGTGAGGAGAGATCAGTCAGCTTTTTTATAGATCACGTCATACACAAGGCAACTTAAAGTGTTTTACATGAAAACAGCACATCAGTTTGTTTATTATTTGAAGCATAAGCAGTGAATTGAATAGAAAACTAATATAAATGACCAGAAAAAAAACGACAAGAACGAAAATTCACTTGAAATATAGTGTGTGCATTAAGTCACTTTACAATTGAAATTAAACTGTGACAGAAGATTATGAACAGACATGTGGAAATTGTTACAAAATGAGTAGATTTTGAAGTTTTTCCACTTGATATAACTCTACATGGTCACTGTTAGTTGCACAAGACAGTGCTCACCATGTTTGCTGTTGCTCAGCCTCGTCAACGATGACATAATCTTTTGCTTTTGATCAGAGATGATGTCCTGTATCTGTACACTATCTTTAACATAACTCTGTAGTTCCTCTGAGTCTTTGTATCGGATGTAATTTCAATAACACACATTGAGCCGTTTATTGAGGTGTAGACATGTTTTGAGGTTTCTTTAAAAGAACCTCTTTTATCATTAGGTTTAGCTGAAACACACAAGTGTAATGTGATTAAAAACTGATAACTGATTAGTACAAACACTAATCTGATTAAGATATCTCATCAGTTGCTTCTGTAATGTATATTCTTTTTAAACAGTAAAGACAGTTTATGGACATCCTGTGGAACTAAGAATATGACTGCATTATAGAATAATGATACATTTTCCAATTATAAGCAGAACTTATGATGCAAATGAAAGATTCAAATTTAAAGAGCTTCAATAATTAGCAAAAGACAAAGGCAGTCTTTTTATCCCGGATTTTAAAACATTTCAGTTCTGTTGTTGGCTTGTTGCAGCGTAATGCTGCGTCCTCGTGTTTGATTCCTCCTGTTCTTGTCTCTGCCATCTGACCTGAAACACTAGATCTGAGGGAGCTGCAGCAGCAGCAGAGCTCCATTACACCAGCGCTCTGGTCTCTTTGATTGGTCAAAAATTCAGCATATTCTGTTTTTTTTTAATTGTTTTGCGTTATTTTTTCTAACCAGGAAGAGACTCGTTGAGATTAAAAATCTCTTTTCAAAGAGTGTCTTGGTTGAGACAGGCAGCAGTACAGTTACAACAAATACAAATACTACACTCAAAACAGCAGTTGTGGAGTGCAGATGGCCTGGTGGATAAGGTCGTACACCATGATGTTCGCCCTGTAGCCACTCTCTCCCCCTTTCCTAATCTATCCAGTGAAAGGCATGAAAAGCCCATAAAATAACTTAAAAAAAAAAAAAAAAAAGTTGTAACAATAACAGAGACACTACCTCCAGGATTCCTAACATTATGAGCTAAACCTGCATCTGCCTCCAGATGATTCAGGGTCAGTCTAAAAATCTGTTAAAAAGTTTTGAGCCTTTCTGTAAGTCATTCCAGCTGGAGGGAGCCGCAAACTTGAGATCCTTCTACCCAAACTCAGTCCTGACTCTCAGAACACACAGTAATCTGATCCTATAAACAAAATTATAAGTTCCTTAATTTTTCTAAACAATGTAGTTGAGGAGATAAGAGGGAAACAAGTATAAAATCCAGTTACAGATGAAAAGAAACCAGACTTTTAGTCTGTGTGATGAGAGGGAATACAACTACACAGAAACAGAGTGAACAGTGATAAGTGATTGATTTCAGACCAGTGATGAGCCTCAAAGCCCCATGATTCACTGCAGCTGTTTAATGCTCTGGAAACATTGTATAAACAAATGAAGGTTCCACCAAAACAAATGCTCTTGTACTAAAGCAGCACTTCTCTGTGATTTCAAATTTCTGCCTGATATCTTTCTTTGCAAAGTCATCCTGATACAGCCCTGTGCCACATGATCCAACACTGTATTAGTTTGTAATGAATTGTTTCATATTACATCATATTGTCTCTGATTGTCTCTGGTATCATATTATATGTTGCACAAGTCATTTCGTTCCTTACTGTACTGTATGATGTATAGCAGTTAATCAGGGATATACAGGCTAAGTTTATTTGGATTATTATTATTGACATGAAAATAAAGCTTTGTTTTGCATAAGCTCAGTTTTCACTCATAAATGTTGTACTAAGTGTGCAGAGTATTTACATGTTTTCTCATGATTCAAGTAAGCTCCAGTCTAAAGATCATGAATGTTCTTGAATGATTGTTGAACAAAGTGGAGACTTGTGTATTTTCACATGCTTTAACCTCTCTTCTACAGATCCTCCATGTACGGGAGAGTGAAGCTGTGAAGGGGAAGCAGGTGAGACTCTTCTCATACGTTCTGTTAACCCAGGACTGAAACAGACACAAAGACTTGGCCCCTGGTCTCAAACTTTCAGAGACACTTTACCACAGAGTGAACAAACCAGGAGAGAAATAGTCTTGGTCAGTTTGAATGATTTAAAAGCTGGTATGGACAAACACAGTGGTTCATTTCTAGGGCGGGCTGAAGCTGTTGTCTCTGTTGTGGTTCTGGCTTTTCGAGCAGGGGGGAGATGTTTTATGAACACATCCCCCCTGACTTAACTATTATTATTATAACCTGAACTCTACCAAAAAGTTTCAGTGCTCTAAAATGAGGTAGGAGTACGACCACACGCTCAGACTGACGCTCTTTCTTTTAAACAAAGGTGATGATCTCAAACCACTTCACCACCACTGTTTCACTGTAATCATCCTCCAGGTTCCTTTGAGTTCTGCTTTTTCTACCTCACCTCACAGTCATTATGCACAATGGACAGGAGTGTACCGTGGTCTAGTTGTTGGAAAACACACTGGAGTGCCCTCCTGGGAGCCACATGTACTAACATTAATGTGACTATATTGTAAAACCCCCAAAGAGGCCCCCCTACCCAGCCTCTTAGATGAGAAACTGAAAAAAAGAACCAAAAAATACTCAAAGACTATAAAGCAGCTTCAAAACCCATATATTTCTTTTAAAGATTCCTTTCCTGTTAGTCATTAAATTTTTCTTTAACCCTGTGGTGCATTGTGGTCACTACAGTGGACACCTACTTAAAAGTTATTTACTCCTTAATTCATATTAGCCTGTGTCGGAATATTTTTGTTCTTCTTAGGGCCTGAAAAAATGTTTTCTATTATTTTTTCAAACATTTTTATATTTTTAAAAAAAAGTTATAGACAAACATTTGAGGGTGAAAAAGCATATAAATTGTACATTATTCAGTGTTAAAATGGATGGAAGAGAGTTTAAATGTTTTGCAAAGCATTAAAAAAAGATAATTCACTAAATTACCAAAAAAAAAAAGAAGTCAAGCAAAAAAATAAAGGTTGAACGGTCAGTTACAAATATTAAAAAAAAAAAAAGGGAAGCTTTGTTTCATGCCTTAATACAAATAAAAACACTCAAGGGAATCCTGACACTGACTTTCATAATTCATGCATCAGAGGGTGAATGTAAACGCATACAGATAGAAGCTGGTTTTTGCCAGTTGAAAATATAAAAATCAAAATCTGGCTTTGTAAAAAAAGTTTTTTTTTTTTCTCCAAATTAAGTCAAAATTTTGAGACAAACTGTCAAATTGCTGAAATTAAAAAGTCAATGATTGTACTTTATTATTTCACAATTTTGGCTTTTGTCTCATAATTTTAACTATTTAATCTCAAAACTTTTACTTTTTATCTCCTAACTTTGAAGTTGGTGGAACAGAAGTGTCAGTCACCCAGTGCTGCAACTCATTATAAATATCAATTGTCTGTAGAACAAGATGAGAAAAACCTGAACATTTTGGAGGATTTTATAAAATCCCTCCCTAATATAACTTTACAACCAAAAAGGAGGACATGTCCAGGCAGAAGAGGACGTCCTGTCACCCTGATTTAAGTGCTGTCCTGGTCTGTAAAACCCACCAAAGTGCCCTCTTGCCTGGTTAAAACATGATAAACTGCCCTTTTTGGTGGTAAAACACAAGCTAAAGTGACCTCTTGGAGGCTAAATGTACTACACTGCCCTCCTGGTTGAAAGAGTTCAACCCTCGCAGTTTCCTTATGGACTGTTCTTCTAACTGACCAGTCCATGCAGCAGACACAGAAAAGTAGAGAGAGCAAGTAAAACATTGGTTTCTTTTGTTAACAGCAGGTACGATAACTAGAGCTTTGACTGGGTCTCAGTGTGTGATGTCCTTCATGGAACTTATATTTCAATAGTATTTACCGGTAATGGCTTTCTGTTGAGCTGTGGTGTGTGTATCTGTGTCATTCTGTTTGCATTCGTGTTGTGGCTTTTACAGATCTCACACCTACCGGCCATCGTGGTTTTGTGAGCTCTTGCATTGCCTCTATGAAACAAAACATAGAAACGACAACAGGCTCCTAAGTCATAAACTAATTCTGTATGTTCACATTAGCTTGTGTTTCGGCTCCCAAGTGGGAAACTCTAGCATGTGTTTTTCAACAATGGAGCCACAAGGGGAACAACCACTCCTGAAACTGTCAGAAAGTCATGTCAGGTATCGTCTTCACTTTATCTGGACTTTTTTCTTCTAACCCCAACTGACATTTCTGTTAAGGGAGTGGGCTGACCTGATGCAGGATGTTTAAAATGATTCTGATTTACTGCAGGATGATTGTAGGGCTGATGTTGTAGTATGTGGCATTCAGCCTTTTCAGACAGATTCCTGCTCATCAGCTCCTTCTCTTCACACCATTCCCTGTTATTCTCAATGCATTAAGTTACCGAAACATTTCCAGTTACATCAAACTTTTCAGCAGTCTGTTTTTTAAATACATTTATTTATTTCCCCTCTTGAACATACAGCTAGAGTGGTTTTAACAGTCAACAAACATGTACAAAGTCAACAAATGAATGTACAAATTCTCACTGAACAGTTTAAATATTTCATGAAACACAATAAAAAAAAACTCAGGGATAAATTAAATGTTTTGCTATTTTTTTGTGTTAAATGAAATATATTTTGTTCAAATAAATGTTTTGTGAGAGTTGAACCTTATAGGGAAAAAATAAGGATTGAAATGAACACTGATGTCCTTAATCGAACAGAAAACAGCAAGCCAGGCCGCTAACAAGAAGAGTTATAATAAAAGTGATTCTGATCAGTTTTGTTAAAAAAGTTCAATCAGAAAATTCGTCCTGAAAAAGCGAAAGATCAGAGTTTTGGTCTAGAAACACTTATCATGGATGTACTGGGACTGTTCTGTCCACAGGGAGCATGACAATCAGTACACACAGAGATGCACACAGGAACTTTAAAAGTTTTTCTGTTTCGTGCAGAACATTTCTTTTCTATTGCGGTCGCTGTGTGAAAATGATCATATTAGTGTTCTCTGTTAAACTTTTACACTCTTCACTTTAATAACAATGCTCTATCACCAGTGCATGGTTACAGTAAGATAATTTCTTAAATGAAATGTATTCGCGCAGCACACAAATATAGTTTCTATAATGTATTGCACTTGCAGTGGAGAAGCCCTTATACTGTTTTATCTTCATCAGTCTTTTGTTTCCTGTCTGCAGCCACAAGCTGCACACAGCTGAAGCCACTGTGATGGACAGAAATAGACGTCCTGAATATCTCTCTGAGGCCTGAGTTCCTCCTCATGCACTCTTCTCTTTCATTGTCCTGTATCTAAAACTTTTACTTTCCCTCCCTTACAGAAAGCTGATGAGGGCATCTATACTGTGAGTATCAGCACTTTGAATATTTTAAAGGAAATCATGGATGGTTTTACTCACCTTCAGTCTCTGTTTCCCTCTTAGGGTCTGACTCCTCATGCACAGGACACATATGAAACTATCGGCATGAAGAAGTGAGGAAAGAGCCAATATCCAGGATGTGCATTTGTTCTATATTTAAATACCCCATTTTATAACCTGCTTTACTTTTAGGCAAGTGTGAGATTGTTAGCATCAGTGTTTGTGTCTCTTTTGTAAAATAAAAACAGGGGTTAGAAGGAAGGGAGAAATTTGAAATAGGATGAGCAAAATGATTAAAAACAAACATTTAATTTAAAGCAATTTTTTATGAATGTAATGCTTAAAATAACTATATACTCAAAATAAAAGACACTTTATATTAATTGTTTTACTCCAAATGCTTTCGAGAATTGACTTTTTGCTACTGGTCTTCTTTGTTTCATGAAAAGGTCTGATAGAGCACTTTTATTTCAACATGTAGTCACCCTGAGTAGTGTTTTGGTCACACCACAGGATGGCAGTGAAGGTGTCCACAGTGATGGTTTTACCTGTTCAGCACAGTCACACTTTTGCTTCTCTCAGCAGGAGGAACCTGAAATCAGTTCAAGCAGTAACACAAACTACTGAAAGTTGTTTCACAAAACCTCCAATTAAAATTCAGTTCCTGTAAAATGGTTGGGGGTAAATTGGGGCAAACCTGCCACTGCTGATTATGGAGGGAGTGGTTAACCTCCAGCACTGTAAGGTAAACAACAAGACAAGATGTGATGATAATAATTAGCTGAAAGTGGTTTGGCTACCAATAGATGGTTCCCGGCCAATAATCAAATCTTACTGATAAAGAAAGAAAGTAACTACAGCAGGAGCTTCTGTTTGCTGCTTTTTGTCACTGTCCCTTTCAAAATTAAAGGATTAAATTGTTTTTCCAGGCAGTGGGACGCGCCTTTTATTTTGGCATTCACCTTGCATGGTTCTCTTTTATCATATTAACTTCAAACTGGCTCCCCATGCGTGCTTTTCACCTGCCTCTCCTCTACCTGAGCAAGTAAAGACGAGAAAATAACTGTCATGTTGTCTTTGCCAAACCGGAAAGGTGAGTTTTTGGGCGCATCCGCGTGCGCGCGCGTGTTTGTTAGTTGGAAGGTGTGTGCGTACGCGAGAAGGAAGGTGAGAGACTCCGGGAGGTGTAGCACAGACAGGTGTATTGCAAACAGGTAGAGGTGCGCCGTTTTTCTTCTCTAAAAGGCAAACATGGTGGCGTTCGCTTGATGCAGACAGACGCAACCGAGCTGGAAGGATTACGCACCGACGGGACCGACTTTGAAAGAGTTCAACTTTGGTTTTAAAGAGAACCACGCGGTCTAAGATGGTCTGGCAGTAGCAGGCATGGGTCCACCTCGTTGCTTCACGCGTGCCTGTCATTGAGGATAATACAACCCGGACTGATGCGCGTTGTTCCTGCGCAAAAACTGATCCAACTTGCGCGTAACTTCTAGTAACGAAGGAGAATGACATCTCTGCTGAACACTCTCTGCCTGTGTCTCTGTGTCCTCTGGATCTGTGGTAAGAAAGTGTCGGACTGTCCCACTGTAAAATCTGTGATGTTGTTTGTAGTCTTTGTCTTGAGTATGGAGGGCCTTCAGTGCCAAAATTCCATGTGGAAACCTTACACTGCTGTGTGTCAAACATATTGGATTTAATCCTACTTTTAAACCCACTCCTCACATATCTATGGTGTAACATGACTAAAAAAAGTTTGTCTCATGTTCTAACTTTTATTAAGTCTTGGTTTAAAGCTGGCCTCTTCCATTATAATAAGTAATATTCTCCTCATACTCGTCAGGTGTAACTTTTCAGAGGAATTGCTTCAGCTGGGATAGTGCTGGTAAAGAAAACACTTGAGGCGCTGTCTTATATTTCAGGAAAAACAGGTTGCTCCTGCGCTTGTTTTTGAATCCCCCACTTCTGTTTGAATCAGAGGAGCTGTGTGGACCCTCAAAGTGTGAAGTCGCTTCAGAGAGTCTGAAAATTGATCATCTAGTAACATTAAATGACTTATTTCTGAGGATAACCCCAAAGATGTCAGGATGTACCTACGAATACTTAAATATTAATATTTAGGCAACACGAGATAGACACTGATAAAGACCTGTGTGGTATGAGTGCGTTTTTATTCCCATACAAAAAAGACAGGAGAGCTGAAGTGTTATGCCAGTAATGCAGAACAGGCAGATTCCACAGCAAACCTCAGGCTGACACACACACACTCACATACACACACGTTCATGGAAAAACACACCTGTCTGCTCCGTACACTCATCTCAACTGATGGTAAATGCATGAATCACATCCTACCTGCTGACATATCTGGACACATTCTCCCACAGCAGGTATTGAACAACACCTGTAAGAGGTGCTGAGTGAGGCTGACACACGTGAGAATGAAACTCAAACTTATGAATTAGTCTCAGGGAAAGTTGGTTTCTCAGGTGACTGGTTGGTTCAAGTTATGTTGCTGTTTTGGGAGTATTTAGCAATTAATCTGCAATGATTTTTTTCTATCAACAAAATCAAATGAGGTGCTCCAACAATGTAGTTCTTGGTTTATGAAACTCTCCCCTCAATCCAAACTGATCTTTGACCTTTGACCTGAAGGTCTTCCTCAGCACTTCCTCTCCCTTTCCCCTTTCATGAAAGACAAACATGTGAGTGAAGAACTTTTCCTGTACTGTCCTTCTGGCGCCCCCTGTGGATAAAGTCATACCTCATACTCCTCTTTCAATTTGCTCTGTTCAAAGTGTTTTAAAGGAAACAACAAATTATTCACGTCATGTCTTGGATGTTTTTGCATTGCCCAGTCATTCACTCCATACGAGACCTGCTTTCCTGTATCTTTTAAGATAGAAAGTCTCTCAATCTAGAAGTAATGATTTGATTTTAGTCTGTTCATTAAGATTTGAAGTGTACACACATGCTGGCCTTTAAGTGTGTCTATCTACAGGGGTTGTCAGTGCCAGCTTAATTGCGACATGTTTTCGGTCCAAAATTCACACATGATTTTCTTTTTTTTGAAGTGAGTGCTGTTTTGTCCCCTGTGGCACACTGTAATCAAGCTGTCACACACTCATCCTGTGGTGGAAAATAATGACGCCACTCTGCTTTTGAATGTCATGTTTCCCTGAATCAAAAATCACAGACAGCTCTGTCGCCAAGTCAAAAGTTTAAAGCACTTTATCACAAAAGTCTGGGTGTGAGTTTGAGCCCTCACCAGTGAGCTGAACGTACAGGTGCAGCTAATGAACCTGCTGTCAGCCGGTATGCTAACTCTTTCTGCTGCTTTCAGTTCAAACACACACCCACATGAATTATTAGCCTGATAGCATTATTGCCTTTGTCATATTTAAAGGTTTTCAGATTAGAAGAACAAACACATTGTTATGTATATTTATAATTTTTCATAAATGTTTATAGTATTATGTTCATACCATCCACATTATTATTTTTAACTTGTTTATTCTAGGCCGACCCATCAAAAAACCCAGACAATTTTAATGTCTTGAAACTGAGATGTTTATTTATTTTTGAACAACATCCACAAAAACTGCAACTATGTCACTTGTTTACGATCAATTTTCTGTAACACATTTGACCAATTGGGCAATTTTTGCATCTTTTTATTGTAATTTGTTTTTGGAAAATACGCATTTGCTCAATGCTGTAACTGTGTTTTTAAAAAAGAGAGATGTTTTTGTTACTGCATTTTGTTGAAAATCAGTGATGATTTTCCTAAAAATAAGTGTGTGGATGATTTCATGGAAGCAGCCATTTTGAAAAGGACCAAACTACAACTTTAGCTCATTGTAGTGGTAGAATAATCTTAAGAGAGTAGGTTACATTTTTAGTTATTTAATATGTTGGATTGCTGAGCAATAACATTTTGATATATTGTTATTTAATGTGCATATTTTATAAAAGTTATGACCTTTCTTTTCAGGAAACTTTTATCATGTTGATGAGATATAGGTCTTTTAAACTCATGTATGAAATATGATATGTTCTAATATAGAGTTAAATTAATTTGGTACAGGCAATTATGCTACAAGGCTTAAAAATCAAATGAACAAATGTACTCATAAATGTTAACAGCAAATTCAACTTAGGTTGACTTTTATGATTGACATTACAAATGTAAAGAACTTATTTAATTCCACTGGGAATTTATTTAATTCCAGTTGCTCATTTTATAAGAAACTGGTAAGATTTATATAACATTGTATAAACACACTTAAAACTGTTTCAAAATGCAAAATAATTCAATTTTAAGCACTCAGTTTAAAATGTTATCACTCACAACTAAAAACTGAGATACAGGTAATAATCATAATGTGAGAAATGAATCATCTAGGGCACAGATGTGACTTTGCAGTTGAAATAGCTCCATGAGGTTAGCATAAAGGCAACATCCGGTTAAGAAAAGTGAAACCTGTAGAAGTGCTTAAAACCACAGTCTCAGCTTGAGGCTGTCTGCAGACAGACCTGAAACCACGTACACACTGAGCCAACTAATCAGACTCCTATAGCATTAAAAAAACATGTTTACAGCCTGGTACAAAAAAACAGCTGGGGTCTGAATTCCTAATTTTTTACTCATGCACTGAGCAGGGGGTGATTTTTTTTTCTGATTCAGGGCCTTCACAGATTTTGAGATCTGGAGTTTGTCCAATCAGAGGCACTGCTCAGCTTACATGACTGATGGGCCCACAGTGCTGTGTAGCTGTTTGGGAGGAGGCTCAAATCCTCAACACCCCCCCTTCTTGAGTCAGCATACCCTATATGGCCCAGTAACCGACAGGTGACACAGCAGAGACTACATCCGTATATACTCATGGTCCTGACTTCAATTCAATGCACAAGAAAGCCCCTAAAAAAAAACAAGAAAACATATCTATTGTAAATGATAGAAAAATAATCCTTCATGCCTAATCCAACCATTTTATCAGGGTCAAGGATGTTGGTTTATGACACTGTACACGCAAAAATGAGAAAGTGCTCATCAACTCAGCATTGTGTTGAGTTGTAAACCAAGTAGCAAGGGTTGGCATGCTTATGTTAAAATCCAAGAAGCTGTTGAAATAGAAAATGTTGAATCAGTTTAACAGCTTACAGGCATTTAGCATGTAGCTGAAAGTACTGCCATACTTGTAGAAAAGAGAAGTTAAGGTATATGAATAGTATAGGTGTACTAATTTCCTGAATCAGAGCAAAAAGGGCTGAGAACATTACCAGTCTCATTTCTTACTTTCTATAAAATCACCAAATAAAGATGTGGCCTGAAGTGTGCTGCATAAGTGTATCAGTTAGTTTGAGGACTCACTTACTTCACACAGAAACTTCTCACCTCTGAGTAAACATACTCAAGTTATCCCTTCAGAGAGTAAATCAATAAACCTCAACACACCCTGCAAGAAAAACAATATGTAGACACACAGTGAAGATGAGTCACCTTGATAAGATTTTTCAAGCTCTGAATTATTGTCAGCCATAATCCTAACTCGAGACTAAAAAGCATTCAAAAGGTCACAGGTGTCATGATCTGATGACTGGGTATCTTCACAGAGTCTGCAGTGTGTCAGAGGACAGCACATAAAATGACACATTGTTTTCTGTCCACATCAAAAAGATGATGATCTGCTACACACAGCCTGGAGGAGAGAGAACTGTAACACATCAAAGCTACTTTAGTGGTTTGGTTTGAAACAGTGTGAGGGTCACAATACACATTGCGTGTAGACTGTAGTTGGTGTACCAGTTTCCTGAGGCCCTGTTGATCGTCTGGAAGAGTCCAGACACAAAGGTAAACCTCTGTGACTCTTTGAAACCTTATCTCGAGCAACTAGTTCAGTGACATATCTTCTGGTGGACCTGTTTTCCCTCTCCTCTCTCTCCTCATCTACCTCCTGTGGACTCTCTAAACCCCATCTGTGCTCCTCTCGCCGTGCATTTCAAAGCTTGTTTGTTTTTTTTGCTCAGATTAAGATTGACGGATCATTGTGTTGTCATTAAAGCATCTCGATCTGCTGCCAAGGCGCCGTGTGACTGAAGCTACAAAATCATAATTTTCCTACTTCAACCTGTAATGGATTCGCTTTTTTAAGCATAAAGGCTGGACACAGACAGATAAAGATCGATGCAAAGCTCCTATTAAACACTTGGGATAAATTTGAGGAAGTCACTTTAAGTCACTTTTGAGCTTGAACAGAAGTATTGTGTTTGTACTAGTTTCTACAGCTCTGACCTTGAAAAGTCAGAAAAGGGCATAGAAGTTCTACCAGATTGTAAAGCCTAAAGCCTGTAACTCAGTGCTTCTTTAAAAATCTATACACTTTTAAGAGAAGCTAAGAGCTATTTTCTTAGCCTAAAGAATCCAACATTTACCAAATAACTCTCTCCCCTGACATTTTCTTTCTTTACCAGCAGTCGTAAAAAAAATATTTTGCTTCTTCTTTTCAGTAAAATGGTCTATTTTGAGCTGGAAATGACCCAAAGTTGTTTTCCTTTGAGTAAAAAAACACAAATTAGCAAACAACATGTTCAGCTGCTCTGCTTCCTTTTTGCCTGTAGCTGTTGTAACAGTGAGTAAAAGCAGGTTAAAGCCGCAGGTGAAAGGCCACAGTCAACACAGAACAAAGATTGTTGGAGTCAGGTTTTACTGTACATTAGAGGTTTGATCCACTCAACACTGTGAGACTTTGATGTTGTTTACGGCAAAGTCCTCAACATTAATGTTCAGTATTTTGGTATAATAGTATGATACTGCTATAAACACTGCATTCTGGGAAAACGAATGGCCAAATACTCCCAATTACAGTAATTTAGGGTTTATGACTGAGGATTACTGTCAGGAGTCTGCTGCTGCGCCACGTTCCCTCTTTACCATTGTTGCTACAATTATTATGTCGCAATTAACAAATGCATTCTGGGTAGAGCTGGTGAGCTGAAGCTCTACTATACTGCTGGGAGGGGCTAAGCCATGCTGGGGATAAAGAAAAGTGATTGAGGAAATAAAAAAAGAGTGACCAGTGACACATAAGAAGAACCTGCGTGGTCAGGAGAGGTGAGGTGTCTTCTTGTGTAAGTGTGAGCAGGATAGAAAGAGCAGAAAATGATTTGGGAGGTATGTGCTTATTTTTCTTGTCACATGCATAGCAAACACCTTCTATACCATTTTCTGCCCCTTCTGCCCTGCTTCACATGCAATCATGGTAGTTTATTACATTTTCTGAGCACCCTAGCCCCTCCCAGCTTTTTAGCAGAGCTACAGCTTGCAAGTTTCAGTCAGTTTGTGTCTGGTAACCCAAAAGTTCCTCTTATTGTTAGTGAGGGGAGAACACAGTTGACATGAGTCCTTGTTTTGCATCAAAAGGTTGCGTTGGTGGCACAGGCTCTCAAAGCTCCCTTGCATAAACAGTCAGTGGCCTTTGTGGTTAAAGAACACATGGGTATACAAAAACTTAAGAGTAGTAGGATGGTACACTGTGTACACAGGTCCCCAGCACAACACTACGACAGTTACTTGGCCTTAATATAATAAATAAAATACTATTAACATTGCAGCTACAGCAAACAGCACATTTAGACAACACTAAGTCCCGGTATCTCCACAGTATAGAGATGCTGTATTATGTATAGTGGGGTACTCGTGAAATAGCTCCCAGTGTATTTTTACCCCATATAGCAATATACTGTAAGTTCAATCACAAAAACTATATTTGGTTTTTACAGTTAGGACTTGGTGAAATTACAGTAAACTAAAGGCAGCATTTTTATCAGTAACATCCTGTAATTTATTGTAAAAAGTTTTACAGTTTACGTCAGTCAGGATCTCTAACTTTCTGTCTTCACATAAAAATGTTTTAATCTCATGGCTCTTTTCTTCTCTTAGCGTCATTGATTCAGGGGGAATTTGTGGATCTCCCATCAGAAGATCCCATACGTGCTTTAGCCGAAGAGGAGACCGTCCTCCCCTGCCACTACAAACCCAATGATGGTGACGTCATCGTGCAGGTCACCTGGTACAAGGAGGACTCTGATGCCAACAAGGAGCAGATCATCACAGCGCACCATGAAAACGGACAGACGGGTCAGTTTGTGCTCAAGTTCTGTTTCTGAAGTCGTGGTTTGAGAAACTTCCTCCTCTGCATGTAAAAAAAGTTTCCTTTAGAATATCTTCACACAGTATAGCTTCCTCTTTTCCAAACCTGTCACATTTCTTCATGTGATGTCATTCAGCTGCTGCTACTTGAGGTATTATTGGTGTAGTGTTGGTTTCAGAAGGTAAGGGGCCATTTATAAATCCTTATATGGAAATAACAGAACTCACAGCCATCTGAGAAGTGTGGTGTATAGTCGTGTGTGAAAGTCGTGTGTCTTTGCAAATTTCATATTTGGTGAATTCTGGCTTTTTGAATGCATCTGTTACCCATGCTTAAATAATTGACTGTGCAAATATTCTGCATTAAGCAGCAGCCGTGTTGGAGTCAGGAGACTCCATATTGGGAGGATGATGTGGAGCTGAAGAGAGCAAGTTGTTGGCCAACAGAAAGTCATACAAGCTAGTCTGTCAACTCTCACAGATCATTCAAAAGCTGGTGACTGAGTTATTGTCCTGTTTATTTGTCCAAGTGAGATTGTGGTTGTGGTGTTGGCTGAAAGCCTCTGTTCATTCATCAGTCTATAGAGGAGAAGAGGGAGAGTGGAATGTGTGAACTCGGCCTCAGTACTCAGTGATGAGAGAGTGATGGGTGATCGGCAAAAAACAGGTTTCTGAAAAGGACCAGACTCCTTCCCATGAAAGCCAAATCTGGCGAGTGCAGGAGAGGTTGATGTTTATTTTAACCTTCTTTTTGATCGTAAGTGAGCTTTAAACCCAGAATGTAGATGTTCTGCAAAGCTGGAGCTCAGGCATGTGCAGGGGAATCTAGTCTAATTTTCTGTCCTGTTCTGTCCTCTCCCTGATCGCCCTTTTAACCCTCTTTAACTCTCTTTAACTCTCTTTAACTCTCTTTAACTCTCTTCAACTCTCTTTCTCATCCACTCCCTGCTTCTTTTTCCGTCCACAGCATTCGGGTCCTGGTCTCGACATGTGCGCTTCAAAAGCAGCGACCCAACCATCGACTCCTCTCTGGTCATCATGAGCACAGAGGTCTCTGATGAGGGGAAGTACATCTGCCACATCAGCACCTTCCCATCAGGCAACTTTGATACAGAGGTGTCCCTCATCGTGTGGAGTGAGTCTCTCTGACATGATTCTTCTGTGCAGTGACAATAAAGAGATCAGCTAAATAAATGGTGCTAATGCTCATGCTAACCTGACAGTGTGAGCCATCACATGGCGCAGACATGACTGTAGCAGCCTTTTTGTTTATGAAAGTTTCTGAATGACTCATGTTTTGTGAAACATCATAACAGTATTCTTCACCTGACATCACATGACCTTATTTGTTGTCACACTTGTAAAAAGCTGTGATTTTATACCATTGGAGTATTCATTATAAAAACTTATTATTTCATGTCACTGGTTTCATATGCAGATGACTTTCAAATCTTTGAAAAGACTTAAACATTAGAAAGTTAAAAAACCCTTCGATTTAAAGACACATCATCACTGACACACTGACTAATGTGCAGATAACATCAAGGATCACAAGTGCAGGATCAAGAACAACGAAAAGTTGGATGGATAATATTATGTTGGGCCTGGTAATGATTTCTCTGAGGTCTGACATTTTTCCTTTTCTTTATTCTGACTTTGTTTTCAGAGTAAACATTTAATTTTTGATTACTAGTGTAACTTGAAAGAATAAAACATTAAAGTCAGGGTATTGACTTTTTCTGAATTGATTTTTTCCTCAGAATCATGGCTTTAATGTCAGATTTCTGACTCAATAAACAATGAGATTTAAGTATGAATCCTGTTTTTTTTTTTTTGTTTATCTCAGAATTTTTTACTTCAACGTCAGAATTGTGACTTTTTTTCATTGATGATTTTTTCCTACTTCTCACTTTTTTTCACTTAAATCTCTGAATTTTGAGTCAGGTGTCAGCACTCTAACAATCATCTCAGTATTGTGAGATAAAAATATTTAGCCTCAGACTTAAAAGAGATTTTTTTCCCCCCTGGCTGACCTATAAAAACATTCTAGCAGATGATGTGTTTCTGAAACCGGAGGTATCTGCAGCTCCTCAAAGTCTTTTTTCCCTTCACACAAGTAAGCACAAACATTTTCTGCATGTTCAGTGTAAATGTACAGTGACAGGAGGCTTTGTGTACAGTGGTTTGTGTCACCGAGAGATCCCCTTCATAAACTTTTTCCACAGATTGCTCACTAGTAATTATTGCTGGAGTAAGTGGAGACAGCTGTCTGTGACACTGAAACAACTTGAGACGTCATGTGGAGAGTTTCTGAAAATTTCAGTCCTGTCAAATAGTCAGTAAAGGTTTCATAAAGTAAATCAAATGTTGCTTATTTGGGCACCATATTGTTACTCATCTTGAGGAGAAGATTTCACAGTCAGTCATCGTCCTCCTCTTCACTCAGGTAGTTATAGACCTTCATTGTTTCTGTAACAAGGACTCTATCCTTTAATAACAAGCTTTCTAAACGGAGGCTGACAAGGTCTGATAAAGCCTGAGAGGTGACAGATTGAGGTGCAGAGCTGTCATGCATCTGTCTGACTGTCTCAATCAGATTACACTGACACAGGGCACAGAACAATAGGGTTCATATTCAGCTCTTAGTTCACCAGACTTCCTCAATGTAGACAAATCAGTCTTACTAAGAAGCTAAAGAGGGAAAATAATTACATCCTTGAACCATTAGTACTTACTGATTTGATAAATTGTTGTTATATTGGACAAATCTTTTTTTTAATGCTGTGACTTTCCCTCTCCAGCCATCCCCATCTCCTCTCTGGACCCTGTGATTCTGATCGAGGGACAGTCATACCGACAGGCCGCTGCGTGTCGCGCTGTTGCCCGCCCCCCTCCCCATCTCTCCTGGGACACAGATCTGAACGGACAGTCCACCAACCGCTCCATCGACAACAGAGCGGTCTCCTCTCACTACTCCCTGCACCCCCTCAGAAGTATGAACGGCAAGAAGCTGGACTGTCTGGTGTGGCATCCCACTCTACCGAGTCCCCGCAGGCTCAAAAACAAACTGGTGGTTCACTGTAAGTACTCAGACCATGAAGTGTGAAACATCGTTTGATGAACCTAATTTTACTTTTTTTTTCTTTGCAAAATGAGATTCACAGTTTGAATATAACCCCCAAAGACAATGAGAGCCTTAAACTGTCACCACCCTGCACCCATCTGTCTGTAATTGGATGTTTGTGAGCATTAGGGTCCCCTATTCTGATAAGTTATAAAATTGCAGGTAATAAAGACACAACATTGATGAATTAGTATAAGAGAAACAGAGATAATACTGAGAACTGAGAAGGTAAAATATCTCTTATTTTAAACTCTATTTGAAGTGCATGGACAAACACACATGCCTCCTAACAAATAGCCTAACACTAAAAAATATGTCCAGGTAAATATATAGATACAGATACAGGAATAGAATCTGCAAACAAACAGTTGTACTTACAAATCATTTCAGGAGGCCCAGTGGTTCCTGATGGGGGGTTTGGGGAAATCTTGGGGGTCCCAAAAATACTCATTGGAAGTTACAGTAGCACAAAACATGACAACAAAAAATATGCAAACAACATACAAAAAAAGGTGATGTTGAATGGCAACACTGGCATTTCTCTTTCTTTTCTTGTGTTTTCTTTTTGTTTTTACCTCTTTTTTGTTGTGTATTTAGCACTTCAAGGCCACTGTAGGGTCCCAAAATGCCCTCAGAACTCAGAAGCTTTTCCCATTCTGTGTCATCTTTTGTTGTAAGAATATAAAAAATAGGAGTTTAATTATCTAGATAGAACCTCCCAGGTCAAGACTGACAAAGGTGTAACCAAATGTAAGGACCTCTATAATCAGGGGACTTTTATCACGTTTTCTGAACTTTCTCAGAAATTTGACTTATCTAAATCCCAACTGTTTTTTTTTTCAGATAAGGCATTATATTCAAAGTCACAGTCCCAAATTTTCTACTTGCTGCCCTGAAACTCTGGTAGATTCTTTCATGGCTTTTAACCCTGAACAGAATCTGGAATCTCTTGAATTTGTAGTATTCTTCAGTCTTCTTTTGATAGCCTCAAAATGGATAAAATGGATGTTCTCTGTTATATTTCACTTCTGCACCGTCACTGGTGGAAAAAACATCTAAAGTTGAATAAGAATTTATAGATAGACTGCTTTCTTGAGTTTTCCTTTTCCAGTAATTTGAGCTCTTTGCACCCGCAATCTTGAATTGGACGAGGTGTACCCGGGCTTACCTTACTTACCTTCACCCTTTTTTGACATCCCTACAAATCCTATCTCACTCCTTACATCTAGTGTCAGGTTTAGATCTCCCTCTCATGTCCTCCTAAAAGCTGATCCATCCCTGTTACTCTGAATCATCTCTGAATACTGCACAGATGCTCAGTGGCCTCTTTCAAACCTTATCTAGGAGCTCTGCAGCTTTGGGAGCTGTTGTGCTGGATCCAAATGTTCTTTGTAACAGATGGCAGAGCTGCAGGTACATGAGAAATTCAGACCTGGGAATTTTGAAGTGTTGCACAAAGTCTTTGAAAGAAAAAAACAAACAAACATCATGATACAGATCCTGTAATGTAACTATGCCTCTTTCCAAGCATATCTTTTAGTAAACACATGAGTTACTAATCTGTAGTTTCAGCTGCAGACCTGGTAATGTACTCTTCCTCCTTTTGTTTCCTCCCAGTCCCCCCACACGCAGAGGTGACTGGCTTCAATGAAGACTGGTTCACAGGTATGGAGAACGCTGCCCTGAGGTGCGTGAGTGGAGGAAACCCCAAACCACAGAGTTTCACCTGGTCCAGGTACAGTAGATCCCGCCCCCTCCCTCTCTGTCTGTGTGTCTGGTGCTGGTGTGACTAAGTGTCTGATATGTCTGGACAAAATAACTTTTCTCGTAACTTTGAGAGCTGTTAACACAATTAATGTTTGGTGATTTCATCAGATAAGAATGCTCACAGGGAGTTCAGTCGGGTGCACTCAGGTCAAACACAAGGGCCAAAATAATTAACTTTACCGTTACGAAATTCTGCTAGAAATATTAGTTTTATCTAAAATGTTTGACTTTCTCTTAGTTAAGCTAAGCCAGTGCACAGTTTGAATCATCTGCATCATATTTGCTTTGAATGACTTGGTTCGTGATGAGTAAAAACTTTAAAAGCCAGAGTGCTACTTTCATATTGTTTACTCTTTGTTATTAATCTCTGAACATGTTCTGATGGAATTTAGCCACATGACTTCAAAACTAGAACTCAGTGAAGTCTGAGAAACTGAGTCAGTAAATATGGTCTTATATGAGATTCAAAAGTTTACACAGTGGATTTTTATGAGGCTTGAGAGTAACATTAGTCCATAAGATTTATGTCTGAGGGCTCATAAAAAGAACCAAAGACACACAGGCACTTTACAAAGTCCTGTCAAAATACAAAAGTAAATCAAAGTGTTTTTAAAGTCTGAAAGCTGGAGGCCAAGAGGTTTTACAAGCATAATTCTTCTTTATCCTTTACTAAAACTACTTTAAAGAAGAGAGAATTCATAAGAATTCATTTCATAGATGTAAGAAAAAAACAGCAAAAAAGGAGAACTAACTGAGATAAAAATATATATATATATTTTTCAAACACATTGAAGGTGTTAACTGAAATAGCCAGTGCTGCTTCTGTAAAATAGCCTCTTCAGATTATCATTAAATCCTGTGTGGTAACAGGGGCTCCAATGCATAGAAACAGTGAATCTAAGACCTGGTTGCCATGGATCTGAGACCTGGCTAGAGTTAAACTTAGACCAAGTTCAAGTGAAACCAAGACCAAGTTACAGTGAAACGAAGACCTGGTTTCTATGGATCTGAGACCTGGCTACAGGTAAAGTTAGGCCTAGATACAGTGAATCTGAAACCTAGTTTCTCTAAATATGAGACCTGGTAACAGTGAAGTTAAGACCAAGTCACAGTAAAACTTAGACCTAGCTACAATGAAGTTGAGACCAAATTACAGTAAATCTGAGGCCTGGTTAGAGTAAATCTTGGACCTAGTTATAGTGAAGTTGAGACCTAGTTACAGTGAATCTGAGACCCGGCCACAGTGGATCTATAATCTGAATACAGTGATTGTATGGATTTGTTACAGTTTATCTAAGACCTCATTAAAATACATCTGAGATTAGTTGTTGCGAATTTGAGAGTTGTTTACAATAATTCTGAGACTTTGACTGCATTTATGACCTCAGCAGAGTGAATCTTGGACCTGCATACAGTGAATGTAAGGCCTGGAAAAAGTGAATCTGAGACCTTGTTGCAGAGAATCTGAGACTTGGTTACGAAAAAATGTTATAGGACCCAGGACTGTAATAATTAAAATCAGACATTTTTACTACAAAATGTACATCTGAGTTGTACTGATGTTAAATATTTTATAAAAATAAATACTTTTATTACCATCAGCTATAAATGGATGAGCCATGCAGGAATACATGATACAAAGTAACATATCTCTGTAAGACTCTTTTTTAACTTCAGTCTGCTGTGTATATTGGATGTCAAGTGAGAAAATCTTTGAAGACTTTCTCTTTAAAAATCAATTTGTACCCTGTAGCTGGAGTGAGAGTTAAATAGACCCTGTGAGGGTTTTCCTTTTTTTTTGCTTGACAGTGAAAAGGTTACACCGTTGTGAGTCAGTTTCGCTTTTCGTTTTCACCGTGTCTTGACATGAAACAAGACTGTGATGACAGTTTCCGCCATCACAGGACATTATTCCACTGAAAAGATGTGGTGTAACACATGCACCCATAAATGTCAGAGAAGATAAGTGAATTTCTCCTGAACAGAGAAATTGGAGATGGGATCAGGGAAAGCTTGTTTCGATCCAGGAGCTACAAAAAGAAGTTGAATTTAAATACTAAGAGATAAAGATACAAAAATATGTGGGCAATAGATAAAAAAGCAACACAGACAGTTACTTTACTTGCTTTGTACACCTGTTCTTTTAGTCTACGTGACATTACAAAGTGGTTTTTGAGAAGGAGTTCCAAGACTTAAGAGCCACTTTAGAAAATGCTGACCTAATCAAATATTCCAACAAGAGGCAAAGAGGTGGAGTAAAAGTGTCTGTCAATCAAGTCAACCACACCTCTAAATCAACCTTATCATGCAAAACTAGTTGGCAGAGTATCCTCAACATCCTGAATGAGTTATATAAAATGATAACTCCCTCACTGTGCACAAACAAAGACAAAGGAATCTTTATTCTACAACGTGTGAGTGTACTTATGTCTGCGTGTACTGGAGGAACTGCAGCGATGTGAGCACACACCTGTGGAGTTATAAAAACAAGTAAAGATCTGAAAGTATGAATTAACTATTAGCTGTGTAATGAGGAAGAAAATTTATTTCTTTTTTAGAAAGTAAGTACTGATGCAAAAAGCATTGAATGAAGATAGAAAAACAAAATGTGAAAACTCCACATGGCAACCCTGATGTCTACAGATCTGGAGGTTGTGTTGTTATGAAAACGTTTTAAAGATTGTGGCTTTTTGTCTCCAGTCTCTTCATCTCCTACTCTCCTGTGAAGTTGTTTTTGATTATGAGCTTCCAACCATGCAGTGAGGATGGCGCTCCACCCTTCTCACATGTCTAAACCAAACATGTCCTGGCATTGTCGCCTCCCGATTCTGCCGCCTGACAGCTCCTAATGTTTGTGTGTCATTTCAAACACAGCAGCCCTGCTTTAATCCCAGACGAGGGTTTGACTCAAATACCTGACTCCTTCTGCTTGAGTCACCCGCTGTAATCTATAAGCCATTTCTTTTGGTGCATCAACGCTCTATGTCAGGGTGTGGTGGAGGGATCGATGAAAAATAACAAACATGGGAGCCTTGAAAAGTGAGAGGAAGGGAAGTCGCTCCAGGTCCAAATCATGACAAGTGACAGTTAGGCCCAGAGGGAGAAATTCCTCTCGCTCAGATGAGGAAAAAGCAGATGGAAGATGTGAAAGGAAAGTAGGTTAAATGATTGTGGATGTCCCTCATGATTTGTTTTTGCCAAATGATGATGAAGATACAGCGTTGGTTAATGTTAGTCACAGGAACACACCTTGGGAAATCAGTATTTGTGACACACACGCGCACGAGTCAGCACCCAAAATCTCTGGTTACATTCAACCTCTCCTTACTCACGCACACGTTTCACACACACATACACACACTCACAAACACGTCTGTGTCGTCGGCTGCAGCAGTGGGTGAACCTGTTGGCTCTGTCAATAAAAGGCGGCAGGTGAAGTAATAGCTAGTGTCACAGTGTCGTGTTGCGGCTTGTGCGCCGAACAGACAGATGAGGCAGTTTCACACGAAGGAGGGAGGAAGAGGGGGTGAGGGCAGAAAGAGATGAGTCGAGGGAGGTATGGGGGTAGGAGTGGGAGTGAAATAAGGGGCAATGAGGAGGAAAGAGAGGCCAAATGTGTGAGTTTGCGCAAGATGTTATCACAGAGGTGTGTCTGCTGCGTATGTAAAAACAGTTCCTCCTTCCTCCTCCTGACGAATAGGAGCCCTGTTTGCAACAGAGGGAGGTTAGTGTAACCACAGTGTAAAGATGCAGCTTGGCTCCAGAGTGTGTGTTCACGTTGTGATGTCAGAGCACAGGTAATTTCTAATAGGCTACTGTTTACAGCAAAGGCAGGCCTCGAGTCTTTCAGTGCTGATTAAATCAAATGCAGTCAAAACAACAACACTGAGGCAACACCCTGGACCAACTTACTCATGGAAGACATTTTTCTGAGTCACACTGCCAGGAACTACGCAGGAGTAACCAATGTTTTAAGAATATTACTGTAAAAAAGAATGGCGTATCTCTCAATGAAAATGTATTTTTTTATAGCTTAAAAAGACAAAACAGCTCTATAAGGAGATGATGAAATCACTAAAATCTTTCCTCCACACCTTGTGGCACTGACGCTGTTGTAGTTTCATGGGTACCTTTAAAACAAAAGAGCGGAACTTGATGGTTGATTTGGGCTAAGCAACATGCCCGAACAAAGAACATGCAACACCTGCAGACAGTTCAGCTACACAAGAGACTCTCCAAATGCACATCTGAGGTTAAAGCTTCACTGAGTATCTTTGTATCTTACAGCTGTTTTCTCAGCCTGTACATACAGAGATGTTTCATTCTGACCAAAACAAATCTCATTTTGATTAAAATTACAGTATAGAAGTTTTCTCATCTGTTGTTGATGGCTTTGTGTGATTTCTTGGGTCACAAAGGGACATCACTGTGAATTGATGTCTGTTACACTGCAGGGCAAAAATCCCTCATTGTGGCTTTAATGAGTTACAGGAGTTTAGATAGATAGAGGCACAGATGGGCTGGTGGTCTGGCCTGCATGTCATCCTCTACTCTCACCCCTTTATCCTCTATCAACTGTCCTCCTCTCCTTCATTAAAAGGATGAAAAGCCCCAAAAATTACTTAATTTTATTTTATTTTAATTTTTTAAAGGAGTTTAAATTGAAAGAGTATTTTTTTCTACCAGCTGAATGAAATGATTTCTAAATATTGAAGGAAATAAGTGTTTTATGTTGGCAGAATAAAGTTAATTTCTTCACATTTCTTTTGCACTTTTTTTAAGGAGGTTGCAAGTTGACATCAGTCTAATCCCCTGCTCCTGTATACTAAACTCATAGGTGGAAGCTCAAACAGAAGTAGTTTGTTTGAAACAAAGTGCATGTTACTTTTAGCACGTCAAAATGAGCTGTTAGGGAGATTCTAAAGGCAAAATGTAGCAATTTAAAAGTATAATTGTGTCATTACTAAGCATCATTGTGATAGCAGGAAGAGGCTGTGGTCATTGAACCTTGGGGTGCCAAAAATCCACCTGATTGAAAAATCATACAATAAGTGCCACAATAAAAACAAAGTAATAACACAAACACAGTCAACAGCTGCATTAAGACACTTAGAAACTACAGATCTATTTGAGGGGCAAGGTGTTTGAGAATTTAAAAAAATTATAGTACACATCCCAAATCAAACAGCTATTGTTTAAAAACACCAAGAGAAATGTGATTACCAACTGCTGCTGTTTGCTACTTGCTCACCAGGTAGCACATGGAAACAAAGATTAGAGGCATCTGCTTGTTTTTTTTGTCTTAGTCACAAGACATCATTACTGTACTTCTATTTCTTCTGCATGTTACCCTGACAGGAGGAAGACCTGTTTAAAAAGCAGTGGTGCACACAAATACTTAACGAGAAGTGAAGCATCTAAACGTGTCACAACATGTTATTAAAGAACTAAAGTTAGAGACAGTCTCGATAACAAATGTTTCTCTTATTATAAGCACTCAGGCATCAGCTCATTGGTAACATGAGATATGAAACTGCTGTGGTGGGTTGGCGTGGAGGCCATTTCCTCTTTTTGAGACAGGGCTGAAACCAACCATGAGTTTCAGTGTTAAACTGTGTGCAGGTGACTCAAGCAGCAGTCAGTCAAGTACAAATATCTCAGATGTGATGTGTTTTAGGAAAGATGATTAAAATAAGTTAAAATGTGACAAATATTCTGAGTCTGTCCCGCTTAACTTAGATGTAAAGGTTGAGAATAGAAAAATGCACATCAAACAATGAATTTTTTTTTTTGCATTTACTTGGTCAGTGTGTCGGTCAATGTAACTGAGGTAAACTTACAGAGGCCTTTGTAAGGGTGGTTTGTCACAAGCTTGGCGACAAGGTAGCCAAAGTGCTTGAGGGATCCCCTAATATTTGCTTTTCTTTAATGTGGTAAGACATGTTTTAAGCTGGAAATGTTTCAGTGAAAAGAGAACTCCTTCATGCAGAATGTGTGTAATACTTCATGTCTGTCCATTGTTTGATCATGGATTTTTTTGTACTCAAATTTCCTATTGAGCGAAATGTGTCAACTGCCCCTTTGCTTATGCACAACAGGATTTTGAGTCATTCTGCTCTACAGATAAGTTAAAAGTGTTATGATAAAGTGAAATTTAAATAATTACAATGGATAAATAAAATGGTTTGTGCATTAATTTCTGACAGTCCTACTTTAAAGTTGATAAACTTTGCACAAAAGTTAAAGAAAGTTGTGTGTGGTAGATTTTTCTTTTCACCATTACAGCAATGTTTCTTGGACATGAATCTTATTCAGTTGTCAAGCCTGTTTATTTCTCTTTTAAATGGAGGCACATTTGTAAGGAACGTGTATTTGTGGGATGAGTAGCAGAGCAGAGTAGGTTGTGCCCCTGTGAAAAACATGAATCAAGTTTCATTCATAGTAAGAATGTTGAAGTCGTTGACACTTACAAATATTTAAGATCTGTGTTTGACTCCTAGCTAAAGTGTGATGTTAACTCTGAGTGTGCTGTTATATGTGTCAACAAAGAATCCACTTACTGAGGAAGTTAAACTCCTTTAATGTCTGTATGTTTTACTACCCTTTCATTGAAAGTATTTTAGCCTCTTTTCTTTGCTGGTTTGATGGTTTGTCTGTCACAGATAAAAATAGTCTTTACAAAACTCTTAAGGTTTGCACCAAAATAATTACAGTCAGCGAAGCGACTTGAATTCTTTGTGAGAGAAGCAGGTGGTCCAAAAAAAGCAAAGGAATAATTTCTTGACATGACCACATTCTTTTTTTTTTTTTTAAAGTTATTTTTTTCGGCTTTTTGTGCCTTTATTATACAGAGGAGGACAGTGGACAGTGTCAGAAAGGGGAGAGAGAGTGGGGAGTGACATGCGGGAAATTGGCCACAGGTCGGACTCGAACCCGGGCCGCCCGCTCGAGGACATAGCCTCATGGTGCGCAGCCTTATCCACTCGGCCATCCGCGCCCGGACATGACCACATTCTGTCCTCTAAGTTCACTTTACTGCTCTCAGGCTGACGCTTCATAGTGCCCCTCAGGAAAACAACCAGTTACTCCAAATCCTTTGTTACTTCTGCCATCAGGCCGATAAACCTTGATGGTCACTTGACATGAATGTACTGACTCTTTACTGAGTATAGTGTGTATTGATTGTCTCTGGTATACTTCTTGCCTGTTGTTGGTTAACATTTGTATGGTCTGGGTAGACCACTTGGACTGAATTGCTCTTAGGGATAAAAAAGTTTTCTGAATCTGAAAATCTGCCACATTTTTTCTGCTAATGCCAAAATGATGACACTTCATCCCAGATGAAACAGTAAATGATCCCTGTTGAATCTGATGTATTGAGTGTTTTTTGTTTTTCTGATTTCAGAGTTGGCGGTGAGCTACCAGAAGGTGTGATCTCCCACTCTGAAAACGGTACACTGGTGTTCAGGAGACCCTTGACCGCATCAGATAAAGGCACCTACCAGTGTGTGGCAAAGAATGATGTTGGAGTTGGGAAGGCAGAGAAGGAGATCAGTGTGACAGGTAGATGACAGCACTGTCACTGACATCAGGCTCTAACACCCAGAGTAATAACAGGTACATCCATCTAATCCTGCCAATTTACCTCCTGACGCTCTGCCTCACAGACCTCGGGGAGAGAAAGCCGCCGTTCGAAGACATGCTGATGCTGATCGTGGGAGGTGTGGCTGGCGGGCTGCTGATCTTGATGCTCGTCGTCGTCATCAGCGTAACCTGTCATCATAAACGCAAGAACAAGAAACTGAAGAGGGAGCTGACTGAGAGAAAGTACGCTGAGATAACACGACGTAGAAATTAGATGAGATAAGATGAAATGTTAATGACCCCCGCAGGGGAAGATTGAGCCAAAGAGAATAACTAAGAATGGAGTAAATTAGGGCTGTTAAGCAGATTATTACTGACAGTTACAAGTGTCGAGTGAGTAAAGCAGAATTAGGGCAGCAAGTGTAAAACTCAGTGGATACAAGATGGTGTGAGGTGTGTGAGCAGAGAAAAGGCATCAACACAAGCATGAAAAGACACTAAAATTGAAGAAGTGCAGTCTGAGCTACATTAAATCTTAAAATCCTCAATAAATACACAAAGGAGCCCTGTCATTTCCCTCCATCTTTGAATTATTTTTCCCCTTTTTGTCTCTCTCTCACTCCTCACAGGGAGGAAATAAGCACTCTCTCCAGGCAGGCTTCTTTCAGGAGGATGAACTCTGTCAGCACAGATGTCAGAGGAGCGGTATGATCACTAAATTATTATTTTCACACTTGCCGACTGCAGCATCATATTATGTGTCCTCTGACGCCCGCACAGCACGACTCAAGGGGGGGATGTGACAGCACCTATCAGAGCCATGCTGCTCCCATATGTTTTACACCATCACATATTCAAGGATTCTTATTTAGAGATTTGACTTTGATGAATACACAATGAATGCACTTTGAATACATAATACTGTGCTCTATAAACGTCAGATAGTTGTGGTTGTCAGTTGTTTGTATCTCTGTGGATGGTGGCTGAGTTGAACAGGAGGTTTCACTGATGCACATGTGTCTCAGGGTTTCAGGTTTAAGTAAAGGTTGAGTATTTCCTTTTCCTTGTTTCCATTTCAAAATAACCTCTTTGTTTCATTTTTTATGCAGACAGAAGAAAACATCCCTCTGAGGGTGGAGGGAACCATGAGGACCAGCCTTTCATCTCTTGGGGTCAGTCTCCACATCTATCTGTCTCTGCATTAGAAACTAAAAAAAGAGACTGAGGCTTTACTGTCTGTGATGTTCCAAACATAAATGTAGTGGGTTTCACATGCTGAACTTTTGGGTTCCTTTTCCTTGAATCTCTTTTTTAATGACACCCCCATCTCACAGACCTTTACCGCTGCTCAAGTTAATAGTTTGACATCACACTTATTTGCCCCATTTACATGATGTTTCACAGCGTTTCATCCTAAAACGCAGGAAAATGCTATGAAGAAAATCTACATTTACACAAAAACGCTGAGGTACTTAAAATGCTGTAGTGCATAGTGTAGACCTGAAGAAAATGATGTAACTGTAGGAGCTGTTTACATGACAACAGTATAGAAGAGGTGAGCTGAGCATCTAGAGTTTACATTAAAAACTTCTTCTCTAATTGCAGAAATAGTGCAATAATTGCACACATCAGTGGAAGGCAGTAAGTAGATTCAGCAGCGCAAGAAAAAAATGGTAGGCGGCTGTTGTTGCTGTTGTTGTTTGGTTCCTGCATGGCACACCGAAGGTTGAATGCGCATGTGCAGAGCTGAACGTGATATCAGCGTTTCACCCTAAAACACTAGCTTTGCGTTTGCTCTGGAAACAGACAGTGGACAGTGGAAACAGCATTTCAGAAAAAATCCATGGGTGTTTTGAAAGTTTACGTTTTAGGTCCGCTAAAATGCCATTTCTATGTCAACGGGCGGCTGAAACGCAACAACACCTTTGTGTTTCACGTACAACCATTGTCATGTAAACGGGGCCTCACTTAGAGTTTCATAAGAAAATTGATGTCACTCATCCGTCTTATATCCTGCCTCTAAACTCAAAACTTCCTTAGAATTAACCATAGACTGAATGAAACATGAATGCAGCCTCTGTGATGTCACCCATCTGTTTCTGAAGCCGTGTTTTGAAGCAAAACAGGTGACGCAGCCATATTGGAAATGGGACGAGTGATGGGTGCCCAAACTCACAGTCATTGGGTGCCCGTCAGTCACGTGATCTGAACTGTGTCTTTGATTGGCCAAGCTCCCAATCTTAACATCTTCCAAACGGCCAAGTTAGAAAAAAACTCCCTCCCTGTACACTGTGTGTCATAAGTGAAATTAGGGATCCAGACGGGGGACCACTTTTTTACCAGGCTGTAAATATACTAATTTTAGCTCTGAAAACTGCTTTCCTGGCTTATTGTGTATGTGACCTCTGGTACTTCTGAAGCCAGGCTCAAGCATTACTCGAGTAACAGCAGCTTTTAAGCATTTCTGCATTGTCTCATATTTTCATGTTCATTACAAAAAAACTTTTACATTCAGCTGGAACAGCTCATGGCTGTGCGCGCTAAGCAAAGCTAACTCTGGGTTTTCTTCCTGTTTCTTCTGCATGCATCAAACTAAGGACAGATTTTCCAAACTGTTGCTGTCTTTCTGTCTTAGTTTACAGTAACAATAAAGTAGCTTGCTTCATAAAACTACTTTTTCACTGCTCTGTTCTGTTTGGTGTATGTATGAGTCCTGATCAGTGTCTCCTGTGCCAGCAGGAACAGGCGTACTGCAGAGACAGCCGATCTACCATCTCAGGTGGGCGTGGAGGAGGAGGGGGAGGAGGGGCGTTTGACTACCTGGGCAGACCAGTCCTGCACAACAACTCGCGGCGGGGGCGAGACCGGCTTCTAGATAGAGACGAGGAGAACCGACTCAGAGTGGAAACTTATGTTAGAAACAGCACAATATCTTTGGTAAGAGAGTCTCACTGCACGGTGTCTGTGTACATCTGGGCAAGTCAAAGCCTGACTCATTAACCTCTGCATTCTTCACTGACGATGATGATGATGATGATGATGCAATTAAGAGATGATGTTTGTGCCATCTTTTCAGCAGGAAACCCGTTTCCACCCTCCTCTCACGCCATCACCCTACCCAGTGGTGCAGTCCACTGAGATTGTCAGACAGCTTAACGGCAGCGCTATTATTCCAATAGAAGGGGGTTCAGGACCAGGAAGTGTTAACAAGATCCACCAGCACCCCCCTCCAAACCTCACCTACCCACCGGTGACGGATGATGAGGATGAAGTGGATGAAGGTTTGGGGGGCCCTGCCAGTCAGGAGCATCCTGATGATCAAGACAGTGAGACCAACAGCTCCCAGGTGTCGGAGGCTCACAGTTTGCGCTTCCAGCAGACTAATGGCACTCTCAGACCTAAATCTCGGCTGAGCCCCACCGGGATCAACCCTCATGCCTCCCTCATCCACAAGGCCCAGATAGTTTAGCAGTGAGCTGGTGGCAACATTCAGAACTACAAGAGTGGTCAGTTCTCAGCTCTGGGCTTGGAGGTGGTTCATTCAGGATAAACAGCTCAAAACGCACAAGAACCTGTTCTGGATCAGATCTTGTACAGATTTGTCCCCTGACTACAGAGGTGCATTTTTATTGTGTGGGAACACAGTGCAATAGAACCAAGTCTTCAAAGGAGAATGTACTTTGATACATTAATAGACCACTCTGTGTTTCTGCCTGGGGTTAAAGATGTGGGATATGAACCCTTCTGGACTTTAAAAAAGACAAAGTTGCATCATGTTCTGCGCAGCTACAAACTGTCATTTCTTAGTAATTTTGCCTGTCACACACGACTGGCTCCTCTCACCAGCTAAACCTAACAGGTGACTGCAGTTCACATACCTTATGTGGGGGATGCTGAAAGCACTCAGGCACAGCAGATCAGGAAATGCAGGAATAGAAACCAAGACTGCAGGAGCTGTGGAGGTTAGTACATCAGAGGCTTGGATTGCAACACCACAGTACCAAGGGTGGACTTCTGCCCCGATGTTGTTTAAGTAACCAGTAACTGAAGCTGTGTTAAGTTTCTTTACTTGCACAACACAGTGTGGGCTCTGATCCAAAACATGGGCTGGTTCCTCTCTAACCACACCTGAAACATGCATACCTCTGTATTGTCTTACTGTCCTCGTGCCTTCGCCCAAAGCATTGAGACAGTTGGGATTAGAGAAAGAAATTATACTGTCAAAACATGACCATGGTCTGTCAAGTGTAAATCTGTACATATGTTCATATTATTCCTTTTTTATAAAATCTCTTTGAGTCTATTTTTGGATTACTTCCATCTGAATAACCCATCATACGGTCTTTAAAAACGTTTAAAAGGTTCTGTTAAGTCAATCGATCTCATCCTCATTTATTTCACATTCATAGCTTCATTCAGACAAGACTGCATGTTGTAGATAAACAGCCAAACCAAAATGCTGTCAGCCATGATGATGAATGTGCATACATTAAAAACAGATGCATGCAACTGAAGCAGCAGAAAAACTGAACCTTTTTTTTTGTATTTGTATGTGTTATTTTGCTGCTTGAATTTATCAGGATTCTTACATCAGACACTATGTAGAAAAATGCTGCCCCAACCATGTGCATGCTGCTTCTGTGTTTAGCCAAATATCTCCTGCAGGTTGTATTTTTATGAGCATTCAACTTGCAAATCACTCCCACATGAATTTGACAAAAGATTTTTACATAACAAAATATGTATTTTGATCTGTGTACCAATGATTTTACATCTTTGTTTATACTTAATGTGTGCTGAGTGTTGTTGGGTTGTTTTACAACCCTGTAATTGGGATTAATGTGCCAAAGGGAAGACTAAAAACTTCACTATTTTCGGCAAATATGAAGTATTATTCTGTTGTTGACTTACCCTCCACAATAAGTATTTTCCACCTGAAATGTAAATGTGCTTCTACCCATGTTCTCCTCAGCTATAGCTTTGGATTTAATGGAGGCGATGTGCTAAATGTGATTTGCAAACACCTAACAGGTAGGAGGAGTGGCTGATGGGTAGTCTGTGAGATTGTAGTTTGTATTTGTTGTAGACTGTGCCCCCTGATGTATACTGCAGGTTAGTGCAGGGACCTGAATGAGCCTACAAACTGACAAACTATGAAAGACTCTACAACCCGCTGAGATTTATGGGAAACAATCCTCCTCCTTCCTCCTGTACATTTGTTTATTCTGAGGGCTGTGTGGGTGCTATTATCATCCTGTGTTGATGGGTTGAATAAATGTGCATGTGTTTCTTTAATGTGGAACAATTTTTTGTGAAAACGTGGGTGGTTGGTCTGATGTCTTTTCCTGTTTTTTAGAAAAAGGTATGGTGAAACATTTTTAAGTATTAAATATTGTAAGTGTCATGGGCTAGGTCAGAATACACCCCCAAGAGCAAACACTTCTGAACATGTGTTTTCTTTTGTGCTGTTTGTTTGGCTTGTTCAACTTTTTGATCCAGACCAAAATCTTAGAATCTGTGAAGCCAAGTGACATTGAGGTTTGCGTCAGTGTCTCGTAAAGCATCCGAAATAAAAACATTTTGGCTACAGACAACAAAGGATGACCTTTTATAAGTCTGCAACATGATAGTTATATCAGAATGTTTTTGACGTCGTCTTCCTATTATTATTAACATCTAACACTTTAGTTAACAAGACTGAACCCCTTCTAACTATCATTGCAAAAAGCCTTGCACACATTTCTGCAACTGGACTGAATACAAGTCCCTGATTACCAACTGGAAACAAAAGGACATCAGGTCAATGCACTTTTCACCCTCAATTAGCTGTAAAAAGACAAGTCTCATGTGACGCTAATGATATTGTAAGAGCTGTGCTGCCTCCAGGTGATAGAGCCCAAATATGGCATAGATTTACCGAGATAGGTGGAAAGTTAAATACTCAGGGGGAGTGTGAAACCAGTTTGCATGAACATAGATGCTCCCACACAACAGCAAAGTAGAAAAAGAATTAATTATCTTTTGTCTAATAAGGTCTGTGATGTTTTTATGTCCTGTAATATGCATGATGGTGCAACTACAGATGCAAATGTCGAGAGGGGAAGAATGACTGTTATGCATCTTTAAGTGCGTCACTGTTTCAGTCAGAAATATAAATTCTCAGGTGTTTCAACAGCAGAATGTGAGTTTGATAAAATGTTGAAAGCTATTTATCGTTCAATGCCAAAAAATATATATCTCTAAACTGTACAAGACTGTTCTGATGGCTAGATATGGCAAGAGTCTGCACATTAAAAATGGGAAAGGAAGATTCAGTGGAAGTTTGAGAAGATATTTTGATTTTCTAGTGTTCCTCGACTGGTTCAAATGAGAATGAGGCGATTCACTTCCATCTCTTCTGAAGCTGCCGCACACTGAGTTTGTTTTGGAAGGATATCCACAAAACACTTGAAAATAACTCTCAAATACCTCTCACTTTTGAGGGTCTTAATTGTCTTTTCCATAAAAGAGAAGAGTGATACAAAATAAATGTTGCAGCCAGTAAAAGGTCAATCAAATGGTTTAATCCACCACCACCTACAAGGGATGACTGGTTCAGAATAATCTCTTTAAAATGGGGAAGCTGACCTATAATCAGAGCATTCACAAAAGATACATTTTTACTCAACTGGAATAAGTGGATTGAATTCATCTCTCCAGAAGAGCAGATTTTGTATGACTCCATCATCAATCACTCTCCTTTAGCCTCCTGAGAGACACAGTTCAAGTCTGAACTCCCACCCTTTGATTGTTTGTACGGAGCCAATCATGGATATGCAATTATATATGATGCAAACATATGTGGATGGTACATGAATGTTTATAACGTAAACAGTAGCCATGAATGTGCCCAGTGTTGTGTATGTGAATAGATTAGGGAACAGATAGAGGAAGATTCACAAAATCTTACATATGTGTGTAAATATAAAAGACTGGAAAAAGAAATGTCTAATTGTTTATCAAAGAAAAAAAAAAAAAAAAAAAAAAAGTAGGGGTATGACCACATTTCATGAAAATAAAGCAGGTGTTATGTCTGAGGAATTCAGGTATTGTACAGATTTGTATCTGGTGCCAAATATAAATATTTCAGTTTGAAAATCAAACTGCACACTAAAACGGTAATGTTTTGATTTTACTTTTCAATAAACTCACTGCATCAGTACCTCATTCATTAGAAAAAAGGTCATTTTTATCAATTGACATTTAGATAAGTTAGCCTAAAGACTCATTTAGGTCTGCTTTCCCTTTGCCAGATTTAGTAACAGAAAAAAGGGGGTGAGCTCAACAAAAGAAGACATGGGAGATACAGTCGTAACAGACAATACAATACAGTGGCTTTAGTGTAAACATTATTGTTTCTTATTAAACCATTTCTTAACCCTTAACTGTTGTCTTAGGGTCAGTCTGATCATTTCAAGGGTTATTTTGTCAGAACTTTGGTTTTCTTTCATAGAATTGCTTCAAAATTGCATGGATGGCTCCATGCAATACTATTTACATGTAAAATTAGTTGTGACTATTATTATGTATTTTTCATATAACTTTATAGCATCTTCCTGCCATTTAAGAAATTTCAATGATTTTAAAACAATATCTTGCCATCACTTTGACAAATACCTGTCTGTGAAATTACATCACTTTATGCACCACTGAGAAAATAAAATAAATAAATAGATAAATAAAATAAGGTCTATCATTCCATATATCACAAAAGTAAGTGTGATATAAAAGAAAATTGGAAGATTTTTTTCTTCAAAAATTTTGTAAGCAGTCAGAACAGACAGTGTAGAGTGAATGTGGAGACGATATGATAATAGGATGGTAAGTATGAGCAAATATGATTTTCTCAAGTGTTTTTCTTTCACGACTCCCAGCAAAAACTCTTAAGACAAAAATATGAACTCTACCTCTGAGAGGACTTTTGGTTAATGCTTATGTTTAGGACAATCAATTCAGAATTCTGTTTGATGCTTTTGCTATTTCTTAGAAGTTTGTATGTAATGTCATGGACGTCATTAGAGGAAAATGATCAAGTAAAGGTTAAAAAGTGAGTTTATTGACAATAAGCACCTAAAGTGATGTGACTCCGCCCGGAAATGTGTAATGACTGAGGTCAGGCAGAAGGAGGAAACAGACTTCGACAGCTAAGATGGCGGAGGAGCAGCAGGAATCATCACAGGGAGAGATGGAGGGTGAGAGAAACCGTT
This sequence comes from Thalassoma bifasciatum, assembly GCA_008086565.1. Classification (NCBI taxonomy): domain Eukaryota; kingdom Metazoa; phylum Chordata; class Actinopteri; order Labriformes; family Labridae; genus Thalassoma; species Thalassoma bifasciatum. The sequence goes on along the minus strand of RPOG01004036.1, from coordinate 7,413 downwards.
ACAGCACAAATTACAAAATACAGCCTGCCTTTTCCTCTCGAAATTAAAGCCCACATCTACACGAGTGTCTGCTCCCTGTGTGGCCGCTGTCCTCTTCGTGTTGACGGAGGCTGACACAGCGGACAGAGCAGACAGAGGCCACAGCTTGTTGGCTAACCAGGACTAGCTCGTCGTTGCTACACAAAGAAAAAACGGTTCTTTAGTAACTAACGGGGTAACGGTCAATGACAGTCCCGGGACTTCACATGTAAGGAAATATTGAAAGTCTCGGCACATTACTTGCTACGGGACATTCACTTTTACTGCGAAAATACCATATTCGTCGAGACCAGAATTTGTTTTGTTTTCGTTCAACTCGAGCTAGCTGAGTGTAGCAGGGCTGGCGTTAGCTGCTGTTTGGATTAACTTGTTTATGTGGGAAAAAAATCAATTTGATTAAGGTGCTGCAGTGTTTGCATAGTTTGAAAATAAAAATAAGATGCAGATGTCTGACTCGATGCCTCTGTGGATGTAACACTTAACCTTTCTGACTATTCGATCACATCGATGGTGCAATGGTTTCCTAAACCAAAACAAGCGACCTGTGACATTTTAATGCATAGAGGAAAAACAAGTCTCCAAAAAGATAAGTGGACCGAATTATAAACATTTTATATCAGCTTTAGGTGAAATCGTAAACAAGATTACGGAGCGCTCTGTGTGTCTGATATTTTTTCCACACTGCAGGTAAATCAGAGCAGCCACACACACATACACACACACACACACACACACACTCACACACAGACACAGACAGTGCATTCACAGCGTGATGTCTTTTTACTACTATCTAACTGAGCAAGAATTACTTTGATTATTTGTGAAACCTTTGGACTTCTGTCTTGTGTCTGGAGTGTAAATGATGATGCTATGACACCGGAATGTCTCTGCACCTCCGTGTAGTCTGATAAACACTGACAGAAAAAACCTGCATATGGGTACTGCAGCAAGGAGAAGCTGCACAACAAAAATATACATTTACCAGAGTCTGGAGGTCCTATGAGTGAAATTTAAAGAGACGCCAAGTACACTTTGCTTATCAATACCAAAAAAACTTGATTTAGCCATGGTGGTTTTGCATTATGAATCAATCAATTTGTATTTAGTCACTTTGTTGGTCATTGTTGCACCTGCAGCAACATAATCTGATGGATTAACTTCCATATTTTTTCTTCAAGTAGGTTTGAAATGATTGATTTGTTTGAATTTCATCATCAGATTCTGGCAGTTTGCTGGATACGCGCTTTCATAACAGAAAAGCCGTATCTAAACTCCCCCCCTGGGTATCAGGGATGGGTACAGAATTCAATACTTTTATAGGTTCTGACTGAATTTCATCAGTAGTACTGAATATTGATTCATGTATTATCAGACGGTACCATGTTTCAGTACCTAAGCACATCCTTGTGACTGTGAGGGAGTGGAAAAGCAAGGTTTTCATGTTTAAGAATTTATGAAACAACTGCAATGTCACAGTACAAGCAGTTGAATGTTGTTTGATATATTTATCAAAGATTTTATATTGGGAAATACATATGCCAAATTGAAATATTTTGAGATTTTGTTTTTCAACACGTTACCACATAAACACTCACAATAGCACAGAAAATTGGTACGTTATGTACTGATACAGATTTCCAGGTGCTGGGCATTCGGTCAGTGTGAAAGGTATCCATCCCTGCCTTATTGGCACTTCTGACAGATGTCAGCGAGTAATATGCCATGCACCTTTGTCAGTAGTTTATCTATATCATTTCATCTCTATTGAATCAATGTGATGCTAGAAATCTAAAGCCTCTTTTTAGACACCAACAAGGAGAAGTATTTTGGCTGGAGAAGTGACCTGCTGCACCACCTGGTACATCTACATGGTCACCAGTGAAAGAAAATAAGAATTTCACGAGACCTACCATGCATTTCACACCACATAAAAGGAGTGGATGTGGGATTTTGTAGTGCCGTTGAGCTCCCTGTCCCCTCATTGGTGAGCCCAGCATGTTTACATTTCAGGTGCTGTATCATTGCAGTCGTCAACAATACCATGCTAGGTTCTTTTTGCAAATTTTACAATTAACACTGTGTACTTTAACTTAGCTTTAAACAGTCACAAAGTTCAATTTTCAAACAGCTTTTGTTGTTGTTGTTTTCGTTACAGCCATAAAATGATGCTATAGCACAATAGGACTTTGCAGATTAGTACAACTTTAAGTCCCTCCTTAAATTAAACCATGAAAAATAATGTTGCTGCAGAGTCTAATTCACATTCCTGATCTTATCTATGAATCTTAGAAATTCTGACCTGCTCTTGTTACATTTTAAGAGGAAGCAACTGCAGTCAGACATCAAATCTTACAATCCATTTGAAAAAAAAAGAAAAAAGAGTCACAACAAGGTCTACAGAAAGAGTCAAATCATTGTCTAAAACATTAGCTTAGTATCAGCTCAGATTTTCATAGTCATTGCTTTCCCTGTCATAATTATTTTTATTCATTCTAGATATCATCAGGTGCTAATTTGAGGAACATCCCCAACAGTTTTACAGCACTGTCTCTTTGGGGCTTTTGAATATCAAGATTACACCTTCATGTAATAATATGACCTAACTTAACTACGAGCTCTGCCATTATGGTAATCTATCAGACTATGAGTTTATCATTTACTCCTGAAGCTGAATGAATCTTTCCCTGTTTTCTTCCAGGAGTGAACTGTCTGGCGTATGATGAGGCCATAATTGCTCAACAGGACAGAATTCAACAGGAGGTAAGAAGTCAGTTCTTGTTGGAGGCTGAAGGTTTCTGTGATCAGACATGTTCACTTTGGTTTGTTCAGATGAATCTTGCATTTTTTTGTTTCATCAGTTATATACGCCTTAAATTTGGCCTCTAAGAAAACAGGCACATTAAATCAAGAGTTGAAGATTACAGTAGATGTTTTGTGTATGTGTAAATTTGTTTGGCCAACCCCCCCAGACCTGAAGGGCAGTCACCAATGAGTTAAGTTGCTGCTGGTGCATGTACTAATTTTAACTTTTGTGTGTATGTGTGTGTGTGGGTGTGTAGATAGCCAACAGTAACCCTTTAGTGTCGGACAGACAGGATCTGTCGGTGCTGCAGAGAGAGTACGCTGATGATGACACAGTTTATCAGCTTAAGATCAAGGTATGTGGAACCATACTACCTGCAACCATCTTTCTACAGCCACATCAGGGCGCATCTCCTCCACGCTTCACAGTTTCACACTCTCAAAAACCACAAAAACATCCTTCTGTTACTCACATACTTAGAGACATTTTTGTGTTATGTGCATTTGATTTTGTGTTTCACTTCTGATGTGTGTTGTGTTTTTAAGGACCTATACAAAAAATACTCATACATTCGCAAGACACGACCAGATGGGAACTGTTTCTACAGAGCCTTTGGCTTCGCACATCTCGAATCTCTGCTAGATGACAGCAAAGAACTTCAGAGGTGGGTGTTGATGCACTGACTGTGGCTGCTCAGTCTGTAGATCCGAGGTAACACGAGTCACAAGAACCAATGAAGGCTTTGTAACCAGTATTGTATTATGGTTGTTGTTTTAAACCTCTAAATTTTGCAAAGGCTACTCTTTGAATTCACATATTTGGCTTTATAATATAGAATGAAATACAATGTACTTTATCCATATCCAAAAGGAAATTCAGAGTCACGGCAACAATACAAGAAAGTTTATACTGAATATATAGTAAGATATGTGATAGAAATTCATGATATACAATATAATCAAATGCTTTGACCACATTAATCAGCCCCACAAACATCAGCTCATCCTTTACAAACCAAAAAGCACCTCACAGCAGCTGCAGTTTAGGAGAGGCTCTATGTGAATCCTGTGGCAATCATGATTTAGCCTTTGTCAAAGTCACTTACATCCCTACTCACTCCTAGTTTTCCTGCTTTTCCTTCTTGACTTCAAGGTTAAATTTCCCCTGCTGCGGGGCATATCACATCCTCAGATAGATGGCATTGCAAACAGATCATTGATGCTATTTAGCTCAACTGTGCTGTGATAATGTGATGGCTCATTGATGCTTATCTATCTGCTGGAGTGGACTGTGTTTTTTTCTGCAGAAACACATAGAAAATGCATCAAATAAGGATACATCAACTTTAAGGAGTAGCAGGGCAACAGCATTGAGCTTTGCTAGTCAAGAAGAGAAAGAAAATGAAACTTAGAGTGCAGAAAAGTGGATATATTAACATAAAAAGTTAAATAATTGATACTGAATGATTTCTTGAATGTTTTTATTGTTTTTCTGTTTGTTCTGTATCATTGGTGATGTTTTTTTATCTCTAATATGGTGTTTATACTCTCCTCATAGTTACTAAATTGTTTTTTTTGTTTGTTTCAGGTTCAAAGCAGTTGCGTCCAAAAGTAAACTGGACTTGGTTAATGAGGGCTTCACCGAGTTTACCATCGAAGATTTTCATAATACTGTGAGTTTTCTGCATCCAAAGAACATCCTTTGTCCAGTGCTGAAATAGAATTGTACTTAAAGTTGGAGTCTGCAGGATTTTTTTAAGTTAATGCTTATAAACACAACATCCAAACTGGGCTGCTTCTCCTCTGTGACTCAGCGGCAGCCTGCTGCCTCTGACCGTAGCTACATGAACACATTTACCCACCTAGTGAGCACCTGCAGCATCGCATTTCTACTTGAGAGAGACTCAAGAGCTGTACACCTGACTTCCTGCAAATATTGTATCATTGTAGCCACTCAGCATAGCTTCTCCCACAAGCTATCATCAACACAAAAAGTCCATGCGCGCTGGTTGGGCTGTGATTGGCTGGGGTCACCTTGCCTACTCTCCGCCCAGAAACGTCCCAAACAACCAAAACATCAACATACAAGCAGAGGAAGGGGCTGAGGCAGACACAGATACTGACACATATGTAAAGAGGCCCATAGGTGACAATGGAGCAGGATTATACTTGTGCAAGTTGACATTTAATTTTTTCGGAAAAACCTGCAGACCCTACCTTCAAGTAACAATGCTACATTTTGATAACGTTTATTAATGTGAGCAGGATCTTTGGGTTTTCACTGTTTGTAAATAAAAGCTTGTCTCTCAGCATGTTGATCAAATTAGCTGTTCAGATTTTGTTCTAAAAGTTCACTTACTTACTCTTTTCCCTGCCAACTCTGAGTGTTCATCTGCCAAAAAGAGGATGTATTAGGTCAGCTCGAGCAGCCAGAGACGCTAGATTTGGCAAGCTGCTTGTGTACTCATCAATCTAATGATATAATTAATGCCTTTTCTTCAAGTTCATGGACCTGATCGAACTGTGTGAGAAACAGCCGAGCCTGCAGGAGCTGCTGAACTCCTTCAACGACCAGAATGTGTCAGACTACGTGGTCGTGTACCTGCGGCTGCTCACCTCAGGCTACCTGCAGCGAGAGCACGGCTTTTTCCAGCATTTCATCGAGGGAGGGCGCTCGGTCAAGGAATTCTGTCAGCAGGTGGGTTTGATTGCTTTTTTTTAATTCCAGTTTCTGGAAAACAGATAAGGTCCCAAACCAAGAGGAGCATTTCAACTGAAATCTCTGAGCCCCTTCATCTCTACTAACAGTGTGACACAGGCTGATTAGGAATGTTGCTGTGTTTTATTGAGTTCTTCAAATCACATCTGTGTTGTTTTGAGTCTGAATTTGTCATATGATTCTCTTGTGACAATTATCTCATTTGAGCAAAATGTTTCCCAATATTGATGGCATGCCTGGCTGTAATGCAGCACACACAGCATGTGGTGGCTGGTACGCTATCACAAAGCGTTGCTTACTGCAAATTTAAAACAAAAGGAGAATGAAGTATAAATGGCAGGAGCTTGGACAAACTGCGGTTCTATGAAATATAGATTCAGAAAACCTGACTCTAGATCAGATTTTGTCAGTTATGAAACTTGTGGGGAAAAAAAGACAAACTTGAGGTTGGAGTGCCAACTTTGCTGTTTGGAGACTTAAAGTCTGTAACAGCTTATGTGGACAGAGAGCAAGGCACACAGCAGAGTGGGGACAGCCATTTGATTTATTATTATTATTAGAGTGAATACCCTCGATGCTTAAGGGGGATTTTTTGTGTGATACACATAGTAAACATGCAAACACCTTCTGAATGTTGTAATGAAATGTGTTTTTCTGCAGAACAGCGTTGTCTTTTCCAACATTCAGTACTTTCTTTTCTGACAGTAGGTGTACACCATGTGTTTGTAGGGATTGCACCCGCAGGGCTCATGTTATGTGAGTCAGTCAAAACAAACTGTGAGCTCTCATTTATGGATTATGGCCCATGTTTTGGATACACAGGGCTGTTACACTGAACTTCATGTCAGATGGGTGAATGAACATATGCAGACAACAGCAGGCTGGATAGGGTTGGAAAAGTTTAGCAACCTGTTGTCAAGATGAGCCTCCAGCTGCTTTTGACAAAACAGACGCTGAAAGTGGCATCAAGACCCCAAAGTGGAGGTCCTGCTTGATGCAGAGCAGAAAAAATACAGAAAGAATACTCACACTGTGGAACTAGTTTAAAGGCTGAAAACAACACTATAACATATAACAGAAAAGTAGGCTACACATATGTAGAGTGTCTCTCTGTTGAATCTTTTACTTCTTTGAACTCTTGTTAATGTTCACTCACTTCATGGGTGCAGGATGTTTCATTTCTTCAGCACACTGCCTCAGATGTCAAATCTTCAGAAAACAACCACTCTCTTGACTTATTTTCACTTAAACCAGCAACAAGATGAAGCAGAAGTTTACCACAAAATTGTGATAAATTGTGAAACTAATCACAGGTTTTTAACCCTTTGGTTGGTACTGTACCCTGATCAGCAACAATCCTTTTTATGACAAAAGATTTGACATGTTCTTGCACCCAATCATTCACTGACCAGTACTTTGATTCTGTTCCAACATCTTCATTCATATAATGCTACGTCACCATTTTATGTATCCAATTACTCAGCTGTCAAGGACAATTTTGATGTGTCCTTCAGCTCTTAAATGTTGAAGAACTTCATTGAAATCTCCACAGAGAAAGACAGTTTGTTTTTGAGCGCATAAGATACATCACCGTTGATTAAAGCACAGTTTCTTGGCAGTTGAAGATCACTCTTAATGTGTTTTCTTTTGTATGTTTTTTTTCTCAGGAGGTAGAGCCCATGTCGAAAGAAAGTGACCACATTCACATCATCGCCTTAGCCCAGGCTCTAGACGTATCCATCCTGGTGGAGTACATGGACAGAGGGGAGGGGGGAACTGTCAATCACCACGTCTTTCCTGAAGGTGGAGACCCTCGCATCTTCCTCCTGTATAGACCCGGCCATTACGACATC
>RPOG01004035.1:0-51284 GCA_008086565.1 Thalassoma bifasciatum | reverse complement strand
CAGCGCTGGTGTCACGTAGCGCCTGAAGGGCATGTCACTCAGTCAGGCTGAATTTAGAAACATTAAGAGTAATTCAACACTTTTCAGGAACTGTGCCAGAGGAGAATGTAAATGTCCTTTGTGTTTTCAGATCTTTATTTATCCTGATGCCACTTTTGATGCGAGTTGAAAGTTCGTAAGTTCACTTGAATCTCCTATCTTTCATTATTCACCACCTCCACACACCTCTGCCCTCCTGTCCAGGCATATCAGAAGTGGGTGCGAGAACACGGTCCAGAGAGACCTCTGCCCGGCCTCAGATACACACACGAACAGCTGCTCTTCATCGCCTTTGCACAGGTACAGAAGCTTCCGGATGTTTCCACACTGGGTTCATATTTCATCAGAGAAACCTGAGCTAACCATGGCCTCTGGATCTGTAACTGAGTTTGCGTCACTTACTTAGCATCTCAAAGATGTTAAGTAAGTTTTCATTGAAAGTTTGTTTCCCTCTTTGTAAAACTCTGATGTAGTCTTTGATCCATGTATGGTCATGGTGGTGATGTCTGGTATTTACTCATAATTAGTTGTGTGATGCAGTTGCAAGAAAAGGCAAATGACACTTTGAGGGTTCTTTACACCTGTCATACTGACAGCAACAGGTGATAACAAACACCTGCAAGAGTGCATTTTCATCTGCACTCTCAGTTTGATGCACAATATAAGTTAAAACAATGAGACATCAGTCTACAGTTGTCTGCAAGAGTGTTTTCAAAAGTGAAGCATGACTCCTCTAGGGGGAGCCAGAGAGCATTCGGGGTAAACAGCAGCAAATAAATATGCTTTCAGCTTACTTTTGTTATATCTGGAGCAAAATGGATCAATATTAATTTTCAGGAGTGAGCAAAAACATTTAAACTTTGGAGAGGCTGCAAATGTTTGACATTGATCATTTCCAAAAGCAAATACCTGTGAATGAAGCAGGTGGAGGGAGATCTGTGCCACTTATGTGTATCAAAGGCACATTCTCCCACAGAAGTACTGGATAAGGGTATAATGGCATTTGGTCTGTCACTGAAATGAGATGCAAAAAGATTAATGCATGATGTTAAGCCCTTAATTTGAGAAGCAGAACTGCTCATGGTGCATGGAAAAGCTTCTGTTTCCTGTCCTGATTCTTGCACTTACATTCAAACGTCTGTTGAGAGTAACACCAGACTGTGAGCCAGTTCAGGCTGCTGTGCTGCTAAAAATTGATGGTGGAAAAACAAAATCAAAAGTTCTTTAAGAGTCCACATGAGGCTAGTTTTAAAAGCCAATACAACTACAATGGATCTTGATGGAAATGTTCATTTTTACAGCAGGTAGAAAAATATTAAGGTTGGTTCAATCAACACTTTTGGTCTCAGGAGCTTTTTTTCTTAACAGTAAAAACTGTACCTGGTGATTTTTTTTCCTGAAATGCATTTGTTTTGATGATATTAATGCCAGGAGTTATGCATAAACTTGCATAACAGGGTGCAGCTGAGTAGATGAACAAGCTTGTGGTGATATTGTGCTACTTTTAATAGAACAGAGCATTTTAATCAGATTACAGACAGACCGAGGTATTTCTTTAACATGGATTTGCAGAAGTGTGAAAATCTGCACACATTTAGTCTGCTTTGTTACTTTGCATCCATGTTTGAAAAACTGTATGTAAAAGAAGTATACCCTCTCTTTGAGTCTGTCTCACTACCACCAGTTTTCTAACAGCAGTGATAACTTATTTTCCCTCAGCTTTAATTTCTGATATACGTTTGTGATATTTTGAACAAAATTTCCTCAGACTTTAAAATGCTGTATCATTTAAGCAGCAACTCTCAGCTGGATCACAGAGAGCAGGTAGGAGTTCTGTATCATTGCGACATCAGCTGATGGATGCATTACCATCAGAGGAATCTCAAAAACAGTGCTGATGATGGTAAACTGGCTCTAAGCACTAGACCACCACTGCTCCCTGTAACTATCTCAACAATCACTCAAACTCAATGGTTTCATTGAAATTCATGGAGTAATATTACACAGACACAACGAAGATATACTTTAGAGCATAACACAGTGCTTTATCCCAGGGTTTTTAAAACTTTCAACACAAAAACAAACAACACGGCTACTTTCACATGATGACCACGTCTGCACATTTAGAGTGAATGGACAACACGATCGCTGTGGTTCTTACAACAGAGTAAAGCTTCATGGGGAGTTGGGGATTGGGGGTTTTTGCACCAACTAACCAGCACATAATTAACCTGTTTGTGTGTTGTTTTTTCAGAACTGGTGCATGAAGAGAAGATCTCAGTCCATCTACCTGCAGCTGCTGACTGACAAACACGCTCCAGAGCACTACAGGTACAACACACATACATCACTTTACTTTCAATTATCTTGACTGACAATAGATGTTGTCCTGTTAATAATACACTTGATGTTGATAAATATCTTTACAATTATGATCTGTTCCTTTATCTCATCCAAACAGCTATTTTCAGACACAAAAGACTCTTTGTAAAAAAAATTCATTTACTATTTCTTCACATTTAGTTTACTCAGTTTCTTAAAACGAACCATGGTTTTCTCTGTGTAACATTTTTCTGCACACTGTAATAAAAGTTTGAATGTTGAAATATAGAATTATGGTACAAGAAGTGCTCTGGTTTCCAGTTCTGGTATCTAACCAATCACGTGCAAGCAGACTTTGGTGTCAGCATGTAAAGCAAAACGTTGGTTGTGCACACACAAAAATGATCTGACATCTTGACTCTCATCAACAGAAATCTGATGATCTTTGATTCATGTCCATAAACAGATTTCTACAGTAGTGCAGCTAAAAATCTGCTTTGTAGTTTAGGTTGTACACCCCATGAAGACTTTTAGCCATTGGCCCCGTGACCTCTTTCCTGTCCTCCCTGAATCAAGGAATAAAAAGTCTAAAATACAACTTGAACAATCTGTTCCACAAAAAAATATACTCAAGGCAACAAATCTGCCTGACACCCTGTTGTAAACCAATCAGTGTCAAGATGTCATAACAATAGCTATAAAGTGCATAAATGGATCAATCTGCAACAAACAAAAGATCTGAAAAGTTTTTTTCTCTTTGAGCCAAAAGTGACAAAGCTGAACTTCATACTGTTAACAAATCTGCATCATGTTTTTATTTGGGGCTCACTTTTGCCTTTAATAGGACGGCTTGAGAGAGACATGTCTTCATGCTTGTTGGAGTCCTGGATGTTGTTTCATATCTTGATCTTATCATTTGTTTTTTATGCTTTTAGTTCCTTGAATTCAACACTCAATGACTTCTTTATTAGTATTACTGTTATTGCTATTACTGTAACTAATATTATTGTTTTAATATCGGAAGCTTTCCCAGAGACAGGAGTTGCAAATTAGCCATGGCTAAACACCTGTGTGCATAGTATCTACTTTGTGAAGCAATGTTTCATTTATTTGGGACAAATAAAAGAGTGTGAAGGAAACATAACCATCATCATCATCATGGTATAATTTTGGACAAGTTTAGTGATTCAAGCATGTTAAAAGAAAATTAGTTTATTTTTCAGGTTTAAACCACTGACATTTCCTGGATGAGGTCTCTATGTAACTTATTATGAACTGTTAAACTGAGACTCACCAGAAATGAATGAACCAAGACAAGATGGTGCTAGTTCAGCAGACATGTCTGAAGAGATGCTTCGATTTTCATCTGCACACAGTTGCTTCTTAATTTCATTCTTGGAAATGTGGTAGAGTTTGGTGTCATTAAATAATCTCTTTTTTCTGTTCCCTGCAGAGTGATCGGGAGTGTCTCCCAGTTTGACGAGTTTGCCCGAGTTTTCCACTGTCCGAGGGGAACACCGATGAACCCCGTGGACAAATGCTCTGTGTGGTGACCGCCTGTGAACCCAAGGACAAACTTCTTCTACTCCACCCTCCACCTCCACCCAACATACTGCCCTTTATTACATCCATCAGAGCCCACAGGACGCTGTATGAGTCCTGTCCTCAGCTGTGAAGGTTACAGGACGGGATCCTTTCATCTAAAACTATGTATCATATACATATAAATCATCTTGTTATATCTATTTTTCTACGTTTGAACTTATTTTCAGATCATCTATTTTTCTATTTTAGCAGATATTATCACACATTAAAGTTCATAAGCTGTTTAGTTTTCCATCCAGCAACATGTTTCCTCAGTTTCTCTCTTTTTTGTAGCATCGAGCAGAAAACTTTCAGCAAATTGGCTGAAAAACTGGCTGCAGCTGTGATTTAAGTCCCGACTATGACAAAGATGGATTTCAAATGAACTGAGATCAGTAGCATCCTTGTGCCTCGTGTCAAAATGTTGTATTGGGAGTTTGATTTGTGTCACAATGCTGCCCTCTGGTGGCTGCAGAGGGCATCGGTTTACTGTTCACAGATCACGACTGTCGTATCGTTTGCCTGCATTTGGTCCTCTTGTTGCTGTGAGTGTTTGTAAAGTTTTTAAAGATTTGTCAACTTTTTTTAGAAAAAGAAGGAGGTGGGCTCCAGGTGGGTGCATTTCTCAGGATTTGAAGCAAAGTCGATCACCAAATGAAGGATCTCTGGGTCTCTGCATTCAACTCTTCTGTCTACAGTAAAATCACAAGCAGCTTTTAAAGAACATTGGACGAAAAAGTAGAAGAGACAATTTTTCCTCTCTGGATTTTATGGCAACACTTTCATGCCAACAGATGAGCCAGTCTGAGAGAAATGACATGATCAGAGAAGAGGAGTTATTGCTGTTGGACTGTTCATATCTGGATGTTTCCTTATGGACTGAATGTAACCACTATATCATCACCCTCTGGTTTGTAAACTGCCACATGGAGGCCTCAGGTTCTGCACCTTTTCTGTCACTTTCTCCATCATGATTTTTATGTAGAAGCCCCTGCGCAGACATATATCCAGACATTTTACTCACCCCCCTTTCCCCTTAAAAATGAAAAAGAGTGGGACGCTGGTTAATTTCTCAACACTTAAGCTGATTGACCCTATGATAAAAATGCTGTTTCTTTCATATTTCAAATTCAATAGACTGTGAGGACTTTCTAGATTATCTTGAAAAAGTTTAATCTCTAGATATCTGCCTGATCATACCACCTGATTTTAAATAATCAGCGCTAAAACAGGTTATTCTTAAATGCTAATTCCTAAACTCTCAATTGTTTCAAACTGGACTGGATTAATTTACAGCATGTCGAGGTCTCTACGTCAACGTCACGCTGAGAAGAATGATCTGTTGTTGTTTTCTGCTGAAGATGATTTCTGTGACTTATTCAGTAATTATATTGGAAACAGGAGCTGGACTGTCTGACAGAAAAGGGACAGGAAAGTAGAAGAAAGCTAAAGGGGAGAGTGATAGATCACAGGTTAAATGCTAAACCACAGTTAAGCTGTTTGTGAGCATGTTCACTCTGACCCACATGCAGCAGTTATTCTGCAGTGATTTGATCAAACCTGAGAGTCTATCAATAAAATAAAGAGCCAGGTTACATTTGCTCAGTTTGGTAGATGAGCCCTGATTGGACATAACCAGGATTTACTAACATTACACGCTACAGACATGTCTCAGAGCACCGGGCTGTGAGTAGCACTAAATGTAGCTGACTACTAAACTTCGATAAAAACTTACAATGTTTGATTGTTGTCACATTTTGAACAACAGTGCAATGTAACTGTTGATAAATGTGTTACCTTGCTGCTTTGTATCCAGTAAAAAGTTCTTTTGAACAAAGAGAATTAGTGTGTAAAGGAAGATCCAATCTCCATTCATTTTCACGAGTCACGTCACCACGACATAGCCACTTTAACAGCTTGTTTTTTGGGATGATGATGGGATGATTTTCTAGTGATTTAAAAACCAAAACATATTGGTCACCATGATAGGCAAACTCATGACATGCCATACTGCTATCGCCCATTCTAATCAGAGATATGATGCCTTTTTCCCCCCCTTACTGCCTCCGTTTCTACTTCAGAGAGAGGATCAGAGGTGGAACCACTTTGCCTAACCATTACACCACCATGTGTTACACATTTCAGACAATCAAGGACTAAGAAGTTGCTTAGATTTGAGTTATGCATGCGTACTTGCCCCTCCACATACAGAGGAAAAGCATCAGTGCATGAACTTAAATGGGTTGAGATCATAAAATGAGCAGGAGATGTTAAAAGAAGTGGGAAGGCAAGTGAAAAGTGGAGTCTTTTCCTCCTCTCATCTGTAACAGTGACGTAAAACTTGCTGAAACCCCTGAGGTCGCCCCCTGTTGATCATTAGAAAGAATGCAGAATTGAGGCACTCCAGCGTTGGTGTGATTTACCAAACTAAGAGGCTGTGTTCACCTCCTGGACTTCAACTTAAGTGTGTCAGAACCCAGAATGAAGTGAGAGCGTGTGAAGCCACATCACCAAAAATCAGAAGCGACTCTGTACATAAGGAAGTGAGACAGACAGAGGCATTTGTATGCAGTGTTGTTATAAAAATACTTTTGTATAAATCAGTGGGTACAAATCATGCGACTCTTTGTACAGTGCAGAAGTATATCAGATGTTATGGCTGTACAGTTTGTATTTGATGAAAGTGCATGTTTCCACCATTGAACTCTGATCCACACATGTGATGCACACACACACAAACACACACACACTCACACACTCACACACTCACACACACACACAATCACACAGGCCTAACTCTACAGCTGCTAATCCACACGTGGCTGCTATCTCCTCTCTGTTGGTCACCGTTTAATGTTTGAATAAACACAAAGGATCACTGTGTCATGGGCTTCACTCTGTGCTCACCTGTGTGTGAAAGTGAAAGAGTTATTATCTGTATGATTGTGTTGTCAGCTGTGTCCTCACAGGCTCTGAGCCTCCACAGATGTGAGCTGGCGCTCTCTCTTTGGCCTCTGCGGACGTCCACCTGTCCAGCTCCATGTCCTGTTTGCATAAAAGCTGCAAAACTGAGCAGAAAGATGGAGCAGATTTATGATGCAGCATCAGCAAGCTGTGCAAACCAGAGGTGTGTTTCACAAAGCAGATAAACAGTCACGCCTTTTAAATTCAGGCATGTTAATATTATCATTTCAGCTAAAGAGAGACTCAAAGAAAGCATTTAGAAAATATTAAAACAGGGCATTAAAAAGTAAAAAGTAAACAGAAGCAGCAAAGCAGTGAAGTACACTTTTAAGGAGTTGGTTCAAGAAGTTACAGCGGAGTGTTGCATCAATAAAATGGAAAACTAAAATGATGTGTTGAAAAAAAAACAGTAAAAGGCAGCTTCAATTCAGAGAACTGAGAGTTTCAGCTGACTGAATATTTTTAGGTTTGGTTTTGAGCTGGGCAGTCTGGATGGTGAGAAGAGGTCTGATGTATTTGACCCAAAACCTTTCAGCACTTTACAAACCAGCTGTAGCAGCCTGTTTTTTTTTTTCTTTTAAGGGGGACCTAAAGTGAATTTGTTGTGTAAACTCAAAGGTTTTTTCGTTATAGAGCACCTTTCAGGAGCAGAGGTCACAAAGTATTTCTAAATAAAAGTTTAGAAAAGCAAAACAGAGATTACACAAGCAGACATAAACTGATAAAACCAAAGAAAGTCTTGACAGTTTCTGAAAATAGATGGTCCAAGTTTGGGACTAACCACTTCAAAAAGATCAGTTGCCTTTAGTTTTGAGCCTGGTACGAGACCAAACCAGCAGACCCTAGTCAGGTTACTTTTTTATTTTAGATGATAAAGAATGGATGAACCAAAAGATTTATTTGATTGAATAACTGGTTGTTTTATTGAATAAGTCAGGATGTCCTAAACAAATTGCAATCAAACCAAACTGTATACATGATAAAGAGTCAGGCAGTCTATAGGAGTCTATAAAGGGTCTGCTTTTCCTCAATTAATGAATAAATCAGACACTTTTTTTCTCACCTGTGAGTATTTATGTTTAATCATGCGCACACTTCTGAGAGGCTGCTCAGGTTATTAATCCTCAGAGCTGAGAGCTTAAAAAATAACAATCTTTGGCTCATTCACAGTTTTTTTGCCTGTTGGTCAAAATTTTCACTGCTACTATCTACTGTTTTTGATAAATTTGTTTTTATATTTTTATGCAGTCAGTCCAAAAGAAGGACAGGGTGTAACCTCAGAAAGGTTAAGCGGATTTTTTACGCCATCTAGTGGCAGGTGGATGTGGAACAGCAACAGTTCATTGAGTTATTTTCACTTTCAGTTCTGATCAAATGAGACGAAAAGTGGAGTCAGACCCTTTCAGTTCATTTCCTTCTTGAACATTTTGTACATGGAGACCACGGAGGAAACACGCACCTGTGGACAGTGGTGAGAGTTTCTCTATGTGTGGGTTTTTTTAAGAGGAAGATTAACCTCTACAGCTATGAAAATTATTTTTTGATTTGTCATTGTGAAGTGTATATTTCTCTGTTTAAGGAAAGGTGACATGGACACTTTAGAACTTGTTAAAGATTAACTTCTTTGACTATCAGGATGTTTTTTGTGATTGTTGTTTGTTGTTTTGGTGGAATTTTACATTTACAGTGAGGTAAAAGCCTGAGTGGTGTCTGAAGTAACTGGAGTTAGTGTGTTTTAGAAACTGAAACTCCTGTAAGTGGATTTCTGTCTGTGAAGTGATCTGAAATAGTCTAAATATGATGCTTTGTTATTTAATGTCCATATAAAAACATTTCAGGTCTCTAAATCAAATATTGGAGTGAAATTCCAGCTGAAAATAATAAAAAAAAAAGTTCACTTTCACTTTCATCACAGTGTCAGGTTACAGTAAAGGTGAATGTATTTAGGACAGGTGTGGACTCCTGTCCATCAGTAAGTCTACTCAAGCTACATCACCTTTTTTTCCTCAAGGGCCTGATGGAAAAAATACTGCAAAGTTTTTTAGATCTTGAAATTTATATTATACAAACCATTAAGTAAGTGAATTATTCATGAAGTTAAGAAAAACTTTTTGGATACTGGATTAACTTTTTCTCTTAGCATCTATCAGATAGAATTGTACACCTTATTGCAAGTTTTTTATCTAATGGCAGCTTAAGAAAAACCAAGGAAACAAATGTTCTATAAATAAATGGAGGATTAGGCTTAAAACTGTGTAAAGAGGACACACATATGACAATGCTCTGCTTAGATTCAATCTTTGTGGAAGGTTTGATCATAATTTTAGAAAAAGTGACTACAATCAAAGAAAAAACCTGAAAACCTTTTTGTTGTGCTGCAGGATGAAGTAAAGAATTGAACTGTCTATAAAGATTTTACCTACGGCACATCTCACATATGGACTCAAAGAACGGCTCAGCTGTAGAAAACAGTAGAAGTGATCATGTTAAAGCAGTTTTAGCTATATCATAAAGAAGGATAACCTTTTCTGTTTGTTTTTCAGCCACAAAGAGGTCGCAGTGGCCAATTTTGCCCTGCACGAAACCCACTGTAGACGCTTCTTATGTGTCTGTCCTGACTGTGATGAATCTGTTCATCGAGAGCTGCTGGACCAGCACAAGGAGGAGCAACACACCCAGGTATATGCACACACACACACACACATACAAATATACACAAACAAGTACAGACATTACAGGCATGTGTACTTCTTTCTGAAGTCTTACAAATCCTTTTTTCTACAGGTGAGGTGCTCAAAGTGTAACAAGAAGATGGAGCGTCGTTACCTCACAGATCATGAGGTGAGGTGGCAGAAATCTATAGTTTTAACCTTTGCAAGAGGGTAAATTCTCCTCTAATTTTATGTATGAAAGGTGTACATTCCTCAGAAATGCCTATTCAGATGGACTGATTTACATTTAGAGTGTAAGATGTCTTTTATTTAAAGGTACAGCTTGTAGACAAAGGAATATTTAACAGTCAGTTAAAAATCTGAAAAGCTCCCCAGCTCACACCTTCCATCAGGGAAGGGATGATGGCCTTTCAGGACAAAAAAAGCTGCTGTGATTCAAGATTTTTTCATGACTAATAATCCTTCATTTCTTAGTCCTCATCTTAAATATGGCACATTTTGTCCAGCCTCTCACTGAGTACAAGAATGTGGTTTCTTTACCGGTAAATCTGATCTGAAACATGGCAATCCAAGATGGCATTCCTTATAGATATAAAAGTTTCACTGGAAGATAACTGAAGAAAAATTACTTCAATATTTTTGGTCATTTTGGGCATCAAAGCTAAATGATTCAGGTGATGAAGTGAGGTTGAGCCTGAATCTATGTTTTCACCTTACTCCTCCCTCAGACTGATGAGTGTGTGGAGCGTTTACAGAGCTGTCACTTCTGCGAGCTGGAGATGCCGTTCAAAGACCTGGACGAACACTGTTTAGCCTGTGGGAGCCGCACTGAGCTCTGCAGGGAGTGTGGACGCTACGTCACCCTGAAGGAGCAGCCTCAGCATGCTTCCACCTGCTCAGGTCCTCAAACTACCAACAAACCACCACCACTAAGCAATGGTGAGAGAGAGAGAGAGAGCTTTCAGGCTTCAGTTACCATCTAAAAAGTCTTCTTTCTTATCAACTGAGTATCTGTTTTGTTTCCTTTTTTAGCCAAGAAAACAGCAACATGTAGAGTATGTAAGGCTTCATATCCAGCGGAGGATGCAGAGGAACACGAGGTACATAAGTGCATATATTAAACACTCATTTAACCCTGGTATTGTCTTCAGATCTACTCTGCACCATCTGTTCTTCCCGCTTATAAAATTCAAAGAGTCAAATTTTCTCCAAATATTGTCGTTTCTCCCTTCAAGCGATGATGTTTCCTACACATTCACATATATTTAATAATGACTTTTGTAATATATGGTATGATAGACCTTATTAGCTTACAAGAATACCTCGGTCTTTGAATAGAAAGGAAGCTGAAACTTTGCAGTTTTTTCACCAAGGTCATTATCAGAGGAACATATGTTCATTTACTATCACAGACAGGCATTGGTCTAAGTGTGGGCAGGATATTGTTTTGAAATTATTTCAGTTTTTTTAATGGCGGCAAGATACTATGAATTTTTATTAAACATAATTGAACAAAAGCAGTCATAACTAGTTTTACATGCAAACAGCAAATGATAGAACTACCCATGTCATTTTTAAGTAATTCTATGAAAGAGAACAAAAGTTATGAAAAAATAACTTTGGAAATTGGATCAAATTGACCCAAAAATGACAGGAGGTTAAGCTTTGAGTTTTCTTAAATTTCAGTAGCTCTATCAACAGGTGCATCCAGCATGTCTCCACTGTTTCTGAAAGCAAATTTCACAGCATTCACTTTGTATAATTTTCCTCAACATTTCACTCTTATCTTTATTCCCAAACCAGTGTCTTCTGAGAACAAATCAA
This sequence comes from Thalassoma bifasciatum, assembly GCA_008086565.1. Taxonomy (NCBI): domain Eukaryota; kingdom Metazoa; phylum Chordata; class Actinopteri; order Labriformes; family Labridae; genus Thalassoma; species Thalassoma bifasciatum. The sequence continues at coordinate 39,879 of RPOG01004035.1, read as the reverse complement.
GGAAACAAAGAGGCTGAGAAGGAAGAAGACATAGATTTATCAAAAGAGGAGTCTTCTCCTCGCCTGAGCAGCACCTATAAGGCGACCGCGGGGTCAGATCCTTCTGGAAACGGTCCCTGGGGTGGAGGAGACCCTGATCAGATCAGCACCTGTCCTCACTGTCACCTGGCTCTGCCTCTCATCACACTCCGCTGGCACGAGGTAACAACTCTGCATCAGTCCGGGTTTGCTTGTACTTATTCGTCAAAAAGCCGATATGTCATCAGGTTTTTCTTCTTCTTGTGTTTTCAGAAAAAGTGCAGAGTTCATGTTCACTTTAAATGAAGACAGAGGGACCACCCCAGGATGGATCAACCGCCTCAAACATGAAGATGAGCATAGGATATCAAACTATTTAGACTTTTTCACATTACATTGCATGTTAACATGTTTAAGCTTTATGAAAGTGATTGAAGCTCTTGGATTATGTTAACTTCAAATGAAGCCTTATACCTTAAGATTTTCACTCCAAATTGAGTATTTTTAAATGGGTAAATAACTTTAAAAGAGCAGCACCAGAACTGCTGGCTTTAAGCTTCTGACCCTGAGGGTGACGTCAGAGGAAAACAGCTGCCTCCTGTCTCTGGAAAAACACTGTGATGTGACCTAAACACTCCCAAAAATGTTGTTGCTCACTTAGTTAAATACTTAACTATGGTTGATGTTTCTTACCTCTGTCCACACTGAATCAAAAATATGTTTGGAAAATGGAAAAGGACTAAAAACAGTTGCTTTTATTTACGGTATTAGTGTTACTAAAGTTTCAGTGATCAAAAGAAGCTCAATAACATGTAAAAGTCTGTGACTTTATAGACATAAAAACATGCAGACATACTACAGAAGCAAGTTTTCATGTAGAAAAAGCATTTAAATCATGTCTTTGTGTATAAATCTAAAGGGAGTCTCTGTCTTTCTATAGTACTTTTAAGTGTTTGAAGAAGTAATACAACTTTAACAAAGTTATTAAAGCTCACATGGATAAAATGTTTTTGTTTTCAGATCTACAGTTCTGTCTTCATTGGAGGCAGTTCCCCTAAAAAAATGTCTTTTGTTTGTTTGTTTGTTTTAGGATAAAATGTTTTGTCAAAAGTTTTGAGTTTGTCCTGAGCATTTATTTTGACTGTTGGTTCAGTTGACTGCGCATGATATTCTTTTTAGATTCTGAGTCGGAGATTTATTTGTATAGTAGGACCACACATACATAACCGTATTAGTCTGCATACATTTATACACAGAAACACACGCATTTGTTCGTAAATCTAGAAATATATATTAGAACTAAAAAAATATACATGTCTACACAGAAACAAACACACCCAAAGACACATGAACAAACATGAACTTAAACACTTCCATACAAACATACACAAACAGTCATAAAAAATGCCAATATAAATGCATTCATTCATGGACAAATAGATACCAACATACATAAAAGATAATACAAATACTAATTAATATACATGCATCTACACAGACTTGTACTGACTTGACTTGCATAAATGTACATTTGTATGTATCTATGTATTAGTACAAGTACATACATATATATATATATATATATATATATATATATATATATATATATATATATATATATATATATATATATATATATATATATATATATATATATATATATATATACATATACATATACACACACACATACATATACATATATACATACATATATACATGTATATATGTGTGTGTATGTAAACATATACATATATAGTGAGTGAGAGAGAGAAAAGTTGTATGAGCAAAATATATACATACACAGGATCATACATACATTCATAAATTCACGAGCATAACATATATTAAAGCATACACTCAATTATGCATTTATACATTTTAGCTATAAACACACATACTTACTAAGTAACATACTGAGAGAATCATAGATTCATGCATACAAATGTTTAGTGTATCAATACATACGCTGTTGATGCATATTTGCATTCATACATCCATACCTATATTTAGAGATTCATACACATACATACATTCATGCACGTGTAGACAGTTACATACATTTATACATACATTCATACATACATAAACACATAGTCACACATGCAGACAAACATAGTATATACCTTCATGTATTCATCGGTACATACATCCATACATACACATACTCATAGTTGCTTTATGTTTTAATAAGTTTTGATGAGCCTCAGAAAAACAGGATTTTATTGAAGCAACATAATCTTTTGTCGCAAATCTTTATAATCGTGGGACGTCACCAAAAATGCCACTGAATGACTCTGGTTGTAATATTTAGTCTTTACCTGGATTAAAAAAGGTCAAGATTGAAGACTTCTATAACTAAACCAGATGAAGTCATCACATCACAGTCCATAAAACTCAATAAACAAACAAACCACACAAAGAATGAAGTGATGTATTTAATAATTCATTGCAATTGCAAAGCTTTATATTTGTTGGTGTTTTGTTACTGTACATAACATCTATACTACAGAAAAGAAGTCACTTTATGAGTTGGACATACAAAATAAAAACAGTGACATAAATTGGGGTAAATACTTAATTCCAGCAGGCCAACAATAAAAAAGAAGAGATCCTCATGCAGGTGAACATTTAAACTGCAACATTTGAAATCAGGAGGAATTAAACGAGGCATTATGATAAAACAATCTGATATTAACGAAACAGCAAAACTGAGCAGAAAAATACAGTACACCACATGTGAAGCACAACTCACTTCAAAGGCACTTGCTGAACTCTCTCTGTAAAAACCTTCTGTTTTCACTCAAATGAGCTCCTTAAAACATGAGAAAAACCCGTTCATGCATCATAACACAGTGCATCACATCCGCAGCAACCATCAAACCTCAATTAAAAAGGAATGATCAATATTTTCAACTCAAAATGCAAGGTACTGAAGCTGCAACCTAAACATGAGCTACAGAAAATCTGCTCCACCAAGACAAATGTTTAATATATTATATATAATATAGAACTATGTTTTCAAGTCCTCCAGGAACAACTGAAGTTCATTCAAATACTGAGAAGAGAAAATCAGAACTGCAAAACTTTCCCACAGCAGTCATTCACAACACTGGAGTGAGGAGAGGAGGGGACATTTTTCAATAAAAAACCAGAAAGACTCAGCTTTCAAAGATCAATGATGTGAGACTAAGAACTCTAAAGAGATAAAACAAAGAGAATACAACATTTTTTTCAGATTTGTATCCTGAAAGTAGGAATGACAGAAGCAGGAAAACTTCTAAGTAAATATGAGTCCTCTCTGTTTCTTTGCTTTATGTATAGAGAACCGCAGAAGCACAAAGATCTGATAAAATACAAACCAAACCGTGGAATTTTCAGGGAAATACTGAAGTAAATTATTTTTATTCCTTTCATTTGTGAGAGGATAACATTTTTGATGATTTTACCTTTGAACTTCCTCACTTAAAATGCTGCAGCACCCACAACAGCAAGCATGTATCATTGGTGTAAAGAAAAGTTATCATTTATGTGACTGTATTTTCAGCGGCCCTTCAAAATAAAAAAAAGGTTAAGTGAAATGTATTTTTGGACACATTTAAATTTTGAAGCTCTTATTTTTTTCCCTACAGGGAGCACTTCTTGTTTTAAAGCTTAAGTCGAACTGACATGAAAGTGCAGAAAGCAGCAAAGTTTGAAGGAGTGAAGGCGTCATTTTAATCCTGTTCCAGCGTGATGAGCATCTGAAGATTGACTTTGAGAACAACAACCTTGTCATACTTGCTCAGCTAATGATAAGATCAATTTATTTTAAGTGTTTTGTAAACGAGGATGGGCCAGAGAGCCTTATCGATTCCCTTTTTTATAATTACAGCAGTCCAGTTTGACTGGATTTGTTTCATGTTTCCAAACAAGACAAACTTTAAATTTACCAGCCTCATCTTTCAGCACCACCAAAGCAGCTGTGAGAGCTTCAAAACATGAGTTGAAATATGTGAATTTACCTTTTAACGTAAGAGCTTCATCTCCTGAATGATTACACAAAGCAGCAGGCTGCAACGGATTCTACGACATGCTTAACCTTCTATTTTTACACACCTAACCTGTGACCACCTACTCTTTAATAACCTTTAGTTCTTTAAACGTCAGGAACTTTGAGCCATCCTGACAGCATCAGGGAGGTAAGAGGAGAGGTGCACCAGAGCATTAAGGAAACACTCCCCCTTCTGCTCCTTCAGCAAGGAACACTGTAATTAAAAAAGCCTTGCTGTGGTTTTAAAAGTTCAGATCCATTTCTACATCCTCACTCATCTCTGACACATTACAAATCATTTCCATGAGTCTTCACTTCCAACCGTTATGTTCAGCCCGTTGATCTTCTCATGCATCAAACCTTCCTCCAGGGCCACCTTTGACTCATGGACCTAAGAGGAAAGACCATACTCATGCTTTATTTTGCTACTTTTGGAAAACAATGTCAGTATCAAGCAGTAGAGTAAGATGTAACAAGAAAAATCATGAAATGGTGCTTTTCACTCACCCTGAATGGTTCACTGATTCCAATGATGCTTTGCAGAGCGCTGCAGAAGTAGCAGAGCACACACTCTCCTCCTTGTACGGGAATTTCCTCTTTATCAACATACACCTACAAAATAGAGCAAAGCTGTCTATATTCTATTTTAACCCAGTGGTGCATAGTGGTCACTACAGTGGACACCTATTTAAAACTTATTTACTCCTAAATTCAATGTTCATGTGGTGGAAATTCATATTAGCCTGTGTCAGGATATTTTTATTCTTATTAGGGCCTGAAAAAATGTTTTCAATTCTTTTTCCAAATGTATTTATATTTTTAAAAAAGTTATAGACAAACATTTGAGGGTAAAACAGCGTAATAACTATAAATTTTTCAGTGTTAAAATGCATGAGAGAGTTAAAATGTTTCACAAAGCATTAGAAAAGGATTATTCATGAAATTACAAAAAAAAAAAAAAAAAAAAAAAAAAAAAAAAAAAAAAAAAAAAAATAAGTCAAACAAAAAAATAAGTCATATCTATATTAAGTTCACGCTGTTTTAAGTCAAATGCTTAGTTACAAATATTCGAGAAAAAAAAAAAAAAAGGAAAACTTTTTTTCATGCTTTAAGACAAATAAAAACACTCAAAGGAAAAAATCCTGACACTGAATTTCATAATTCATGCATCAGAGGGTTAATTTCATATCGTTTCATTTTAAGGTTACATTCAACATAAAAAGACAGAGGCAATGTACTTGAATGCAGACAGTTAAAAGCATTCTTATTAACACTTCTTGTATTTGTTTGTTATTAAGTCCTGTAACATAAAATGTAACATGTAACATAAAAAACAACCAAGTCAGAAGAAAACAGGACTAACAGGCATTAAAAGTGGACATGCAAAGGAATTTTTGCTCGATTACTCTTCTTCTTGGATGAAGCTGATGTTATAGTTGTGCCACACTGTGCTGAAATTGAATTTTATATTATATGTATATTATATAATTCTCAAGTAAGTCAAATACAATTTAAGAGTAAATCAATTCAATTTAATGACATTAAATTTGATTTCAGATCACATCTTTCAAATTTAATTTGTGAATTGAAATTCAATTTGTAAAGACACAAATCTCAGCTTATGTAGGTAAAGTGTCTTTGAGAACTTTGAAAAGCGCTACACAAAATAAATGATCATAAATGTATTGTTATTTCATAATGAGAAGGTGATGAATTCATACCTGCATGACTTCCTCATTGAAGGCCACTTCGTCATCTTTCACCCAGGTGTAGGTGAGGTAGTCTGACACGCTGTTGAATCCAACCTGGATTCCAAAAACACAGTCAAACACTGCCGCACTGAAGTGTCACATGTTCATCATCAGAAGTTAAAGCTCATTTGTAGTCAAACCTTATAGAGTCCGATCCAGTCCCACGTGCTGGAGGGGAATGGCTGCAGAGGGCTGTAAAGAACGATGGAGTCGATATCCGCGCTCCAGTCGCCTTCTGGCTGCAGACGCACCAGAGGAGTCGTATGAATCTTCCTCAGCTGCACAGAAGAACAAATACATTTTTAATTAGCACAGAAGGTTTGTGCCACACTTTTTATTCCATAACCTTTAGGTTTAGTTTTAAAGCCACTTTCTCACCACTAATGTGAAGATGCCGATGACGGGCTTGTGGTCACTGATGTTGTAATCCATTTGGCTGGTGTAGAGTTCCTGTCTGACCTTCAGAGGATACTCCTCATCCTCCTCCAGCTGCTTCAGCTCCCTCACATCAAGCCCAACGTCACTTTCATCCTGCTCCTCAGGGGGCAGCACTGGGGGTCGGAGCCGCCACAGAATCCTGTCGGTCCAGGCCGGTTTACGCTTCTTACCACTGGAGAGGCCGAGAAAGATGATGGACGAGCAAAGAGAGGAGAGAGAGAGGACACTTAGTTAAGACTACATGCTTCGTCGCAGGAATCCAGTAAGCTATGAGGTGAATGTGAGACATGGAGGGTGAGGCGCATATTCTTGACACAAAACAAGAAGCAGAACTCATAAAACTTGGAACATGGAGGAATTTTCTTCTTTTCCAGCTGTGATGAGTTCTGCACTTCCACTCAACAGTTTTTCTGTGCTTCTGTGAGTGATATCAAGTGATAATCTAACACTCTGAGATTAGATTATAAGCAGTCACGGTGTCTGTTTTGGAGAAGCGTTTATTTCTGGCTCATGCATGTTAAATGTTTAGTAGCAGCTGCTGAGACCAACCCAGTGAATGAGTGACACATTGACTTTAATTATAGACAAAGACAAAGATCAGTGAGATGTTATTTCACACTGGGGGCTAAATGTGGATTAATTTAAACTACTGACATTTTCTATTTTAAAGGTACGCTGAGGAGAAAAATCAGTTAGTTTTCAATTGTTAATGTGTGACCAAGGTTGTTAAAATGTTAGTTGACAAGAGAATCACCGGATGGAAAAGGTAACTTTCTCTCTAAATTTAACCACAGAAATGTTCAGATCATGCTGTGCAAAATGGGAGAAATACATTAAACTTGTGAGACTTGACTTCATTGATTGTGGGAACGTTCAAATTTTTCATTTTATTTATTTTCCTGTTTTCTTTCATAATCTACTTTATTCATTAGTCTTAATACATAATTGGAATCTCAAAAGTTTATTTGACCAGTTGCTGACACTACTTGATTAACTTCCACTTCTGTCTGAAAATTCTGTATTTACAATGACAACTATGGCTCCAATAAATGGAAAATTAAAAAAATAATAATAATGTTAGTTGACATCATACAAAACATTGTTCAAACCCATTTACGAGTGCTCATCAGATTTTTTTACTCTTTAAAGCATTTCTCAGACACCAATTTTGTCTTATCACATTTTGAAATAAGACAGTTTTCTGAAATTGTCATGCGAATGTGTCTCATAGTATGTCTAACCAGAAATTTTTCACAAAAATAAGACATAAATACTTACTTTAATATCAGTTTTTGCAGAAAAAAATGAAATCAAACCCGATTGTCACAGAGAAACAACTCAGATGTTTTGAGGTAAAAATATCTGCATAACTTCATTTTTGTCTAATACCTTTTAAAATAGAAAAGTAAAACTTTGTTCTTGCACGTAACTTGAGCTTTTACAGTGGCAAAAACATGCACGTTAATCTCATGCAACAGCCCTGCAGGGTCATTCTGCAGCAATAACAGCTCGATTCAGCTTGATAAATCTGAGGATTTCCAATCATTAATGGAAAAATAAGCCCAGCTTTGGAATATCAGACTAAACCTTCCTACCATGATTTTTCACTTTACTTTTCAGCTTTTGTGCCTATATTTGAAGAGACAGAACTGTGCATCAAGTATGAAAGAGGAAGAGAGCATGGGGAATGACGTGTAGCAAAGGGCCCTGGATGTGAATCACAGTTTTCTGTGCAGCAAGCCACAAAAAGGACCATGGGTCAATACAATCATCCCCACCACTTTCTGAGTGTCACTTTTAACATCATTGTTTTGTGCATTTTGAAATATGCAGTGTGTTAATCAGAGTTTGTCTAAAGGAAGTAAGCAGAAATGTCTGTCACACACCCAGCCTAATTTCTCCAACACCACATGTGAGTCCTTTACGTAAAGAGATTTCTGAACAGCTGATATAAATCCCCAACATGCTGCAGCTCTAACCTGTCTATAACCCTGCTCAGTCACTCCTCAGCTCCACTAGAATAACAGCACAACAGAGGCTGTCTAAAAGAAGCTGGATAAAACCAACAGATTAAAAAAAATCATTCCTTCACATGTTGAAACTCCAGAATGTACCATCAACAGAGACAGTACTCACTCTACAAACAGCATCTCTGTCTTTTCTCTACTGAAACAAACTATGTACATAACAAAGACTTCAGGTTACCACTCTGCATAAAAAGGCAGACTACTTTTACCCTCTTGGTAAAATTAGCTGTTATGCACAAACTAAACGCTGGATTAAGAAGGGATGACATGATGTGTTAGCAGAGGTGTGGACACAAATGCTTGAAGTCTTACTTAAAACCAAACCATGTCCTGTAGAGCCTGTGGGGTCGAGAGGAGGCACAGATACATAAAACATTAAAAGTGTTTGAAAACATGTTTATGATACTTCAGGATGAGATGTGAGGATCATTTCTGGACTGTTACCTGCTGTCATAGGTGTCAGAGTTCAGGTCGAACTTGTACGTGGGTGGAAAGTCCAGAGGTCCTTCTTCAAACTCCTGGAGCATCTTTTCTTTGGTCTTTAACATGGTCAACTGAGAAGGAAAACACATATTTAATATTCCTCCAAATCTTCTACAAACAGAAGAAAAGTGAAACTAATAAAAATAATAATCTGGTAACTTGTGAAACAATCATTTAAACTCTGTCCTTTATACCAGTGTATTCAGATCAATAAAAGTATTCAGACCAAAATTTAGATACATTTTCACACTATGAAGTATTTGCAACAAGACACAAAGATATTACTTTCATTTGTAGTTCAATTTCAGTAATTCTTCTACCAGCTTTTATAATCTTATGAGAAATTAGTCTTTTTCTGCTACAATCTTCTTCACTTTGGATAAAGAAGGCCATTTTTCAAAAACTTTTGCACATCTCTTCATGAGGACAAAAGTTTTGAATTTAACTTGTTTACCAATCAGCGTATTGATGATTATATCTGCATCCTTTCTGTCCACTCGATGTAAATTTGTCCCCTGAAAAAAATATAGCTTTGGTTGGAATCGCTGCTTCAAGTCAGACTTCAGTAGTCGTGGCTGCCACTGCAAAAACTGAAATCTAAGCAAGTGTCTGGGTCTATTTTTCTGGAATTGTCAGATGAATGTGGAACATACTAAGTCTAATAGACAATATTTCACCAAAATAAGACATAAACTCTTGCTTAGATTGTAGTTTAAGCTCTTGGGAACCCAGCGAAGATGAGTCAGAGCTGAATGTAAATGCAGACCAATCCAAAAATCCTACAACCAAATTTACAGATGTAATACACCAGATGCATCTGAGGTAAATGGGGGTAAATCAGAAATGGGGTAAATTGGCTTTGTCCATCTAGATGATGTTATGATCGAGAACAAAACAGAGTCTGACTTTCTATTCCAAATACCCAGAAGGGGAATTGTCAGTAGGTTTTGTTTAACCGCAGCAAAACAACCAAATTAAGATCTGTAAATGTCAAACCTGGTCTTTGCTCCACAGCAGGTCGTAGGTTTGGTTGTTGATGCACGTGCGGACAAAGTGCATCCCATGATCCTGGATCCTGAAGTTAAGGTCTCCAAACCAGAACACCAACCTCAATGAGGAGAGGGAGAAATTAAAGAGGATGAATGTGGGAAATACAAATTCAGACAGAAGAGTTAGTAATCTGTTTGTCCTCTCACCTGTGGTCAAAGACAGACTGAGCCTTTTTACAGTCATACGTCTGCGTGCCGATGATGTGCTCAAACTCATCCACTCGCTCTGAGGCATAGTTCATGTGAGCAGCCAGGTGACAGTTCAGGAAACACAGCATGTGGCCGTAAAAAGAGAAGCGGACCGACACGCCACCTTTGTTACCCTGAGAGACAAAATAAAATACGGAGGGGGATAAAGATCTGTTGAGCTGCTCATTATTTATAAGCTACAACACGAGGGAGGAAAAATGAGGAGATGTGCAAACTTCACAGAAGACAGTTGTTTGTTGGAGCTGAGGAAAACAAAAAGACCTTTAACCCTCTGAATCCCAAACCAACCAGCAGGTGCAGAAAAAATACTTATTTTTAAATAACTGGCATTTACAAACCATGTGTTCAATCCAAAAAAAAAAAGAAAAAAAAGGTGAAATTGTTGGATTCCCAAGTTTCCGATGGCACCTAAATGTATCACAAGTGATGTTAGCAATAGGTATGTCTTCACTAACTGGAGAAGATGTAATAATTTCATCGACATAGATTTGATTCTCATGTCTTGTTTGAATATTTGCAAATTATAAATCATTTCATTTTTGGTTCTACGCTTCATAATGCTTTCAGTAAGCCCTGAATGATGGACATACACCCCGTAATAATGCCTCAAAAATTCTCTGAATTTTGCCTCCCATGGTTTTGTCTTGAAGGAGTAAAATTTGTAAGACATTGTTGAGATACATTTAGCTTTAGCCATGATTTTCTGAACCCATTGAGGAGCAGGATTTCATACTACAGTGACACATGGGACCAAAGTGAGTTAAAAAAAAAACTCTAAATGTCAGACTTGTATTTTTTTTTTTTCTGGGAGCACCACTACCAATATTTTTCCTGTGTTCCCTGGGCTTTGGGCTACCTGCAATGTGTTGTATACACAAATTCATTAGTTTTTTAATATTTAAAAAGAAAAAAAAATCTGAGGAAATCAATTTCTGTTTTTGCTGTTTTCTAATAATTTAAAGATTTTAAATGTTGTTGCACTGCATAAAGACATAACTGAATTTATAACAGATTATAGGCATAGTTTTCCTGAATTTATGGAAGTGCAGAACTTCACCTTATGAGGAAAATGTGACTACAGTGAATGTAAATGTGACAGAAGCATGAAACGGCCAGAAACCGGTTGGGATTCAAAGGGTTATGGGGAAGAGATCCAGCATACAATCATGGGGCTGGCAGTCAAAAATCAATTATCACTATTAAAAAATGTCAGCCGGCCTGTCAGACCTGTGTTGTGCATTTCTCACCCAGTAACCGAAAATGCCCGTTCGTGTGTACGTGGCTCTGATGTCTCTGATAAAGGGAACGTGCTCCAGTTTGGAGAAGAAGAGCAGCAGCAGACCCTGCATTCTGATCGATGACACCTGAAAAAAAACACATCTATAAGCTTCCATAGTGCACTGACACTTTCCAGTAAAAAAACAGAAACCTGATGGATCCATTAGTTCACCATGAAGATGCTTATGGACGGTAATGTACCTTAACATAATTCCTTGGTGCCAAGGTCGTCATGAACAGCTGACTCCACGGATCATCGAATAATGTGTCAGACATAAACCTCACCGGCCCAGAGTATACCTCCTGCAATCTAACACACACACACACAAAAAACACACTCTATTGCCAACCATCCAGTTATATAATCGAATCACTTGCTCAACCAATTAATTTGCATTCCCTCCACCACCACCACCACCACCTACCCAATGACGTAGAGGTCTGGGCTCTTTGGGGAGTTCAGATGGAGAAGCAAAGTCACGTCATCTGGGGGATCAGCTGTGGCCACGTTCCAGGTCACCATGTGGAGCCTGCAGGACGTCAGAGATGACACACAGTCATTTATGCAGCATGTGTATGCTGAAGAAATCCTGATATCTTTAAATAATGATGGGACACTTTAAGAAAAAGCTACTTTAATTAACCTAAACTTGTTAAAATAAAGCCAATTTGGGATCCATTTCTCAGCTGATATTACTAATGTTATGATATCAATGTGGTTTCACTGAGTAAATATGAATGTTTTTTTGGAAAATTAGTACTGATGTGAACTTTTTTAATCCCTATAACACTGAACTAGTCTGGTTCTGTTTCGACCAAACAAGCCTGCACACAGCTGCACAACACTGCAATCAAAGAGGATCATTCAGCAGGACATAAATCAAAAAGGAGCACATGATCAGAGTGTGAAGGCTGATACAGTCAGAGCACTGTACTACCACTACAGTCAGGTCAGGCTTATTAAGTTACCCCATAATGAGAGGAGTCTTCACTTCATCCAACACTTTAATGCCATCCAGTGAAATGTGAAGGAATCTGAGGACAATCTTCTCAAAGGTTTCAATCAGCAATAACTAAAAGTGTTGTTCGAGGATGATCCGGTTAAGAGGTTTGTTAAGGAGAAAAAGTGGTTAAGAGGAGAGAGAGAGAATCTGGATACGATGATTCTCAGTTTGGAGGCACAGAAAGTGAGCACATTTTCTCTCCACCTGAATTTGTCCTTTCTCGGCTTGTTGGCTCTCTTGCCGCAGACGAGGAAGGCGTTATCCAGCGTGTTGACCATTTTCTCATGCAGCTCATGCTTGGGGTCCAAGTCATCCACGCACGTCATCAGCTGATTGAGCCGATGGCGGAGGGCGAGTTTGGTGCCCGTCGACTGTGTGGAGTGAGTGTCAGAGCGTTCGCGGCCCATGGTCCCGAAGAGCTGGCAGATTTCGTCCATCCTGACTCAAAGTGTGAGCCCTGCACTGATATCTGTCTTCTCCAAAGCCAGAGAGTCACACAAAGACCAGAAGTTGTTGACAGTGTGGCACATAAAAAGAGAATCAAACCGACAGCCGTCTGAAAAGTCTGAAGCTTTGATTGTTGAGCACAAACGGACAAGCGAGTGAAATAAAGAAAGTTCTCGCTTGGTGCTCCAGGGTTGGGAGGAGTGATTAGGAATTTTATCCACAAGTCTTCTTTGTGTGCTTAACACTACGTATAATCTCACAGCTGAAATGTCTCAATAGCGAGCTTATCAAATAATTGTGAAACCAACGCGCCGCGCAGGAACATAGGAGCTCTTTTCAAGCTGTCATGCAACAAGCTGCATTCTCTTCTAGCAGGGTGGCAAAGCTTTTCGTTTTCATCAAATCCGCATTAAGTGTGTATTGCCAAGCAGCCTAATCCACGGAGGCAGACAATTATGTTCTCTGAAAAGAACTGGAGCCCTGGTTACAGGAGCTGAAATATAGTTAGCTGCTGAACCTAAACTTTTCATGTCACATAAATACAGGACTCAGGAGCTTCAGTCCTCACAAAAATTCTGAGGCTGAATAACTGAATAGAGAAGAAGAAACTGTCTTTCTGACTGACTTTTCAGCCAAGCTTGGACAATACCTTCTCTGTCTGAAGAGGACAAACTGGTTACCAGAATAACACGACAACGTGTGCACAAGGAGAGACTCTGAAACAGCTTCCAATTGTTGGTTTGTTGTTTTTGAAAGTTTCACACTCTAAAGTTGTGAAGTCCACAAACAGATTCCTTTAGTATGGTGCTGGCAGCCTCATGAACCATCCGTCTCAGGTCTGCTGTTCTTTTGAAGCAGACATTTTGAACCATTGGACACTAAGGCTTAACGATTTACAATAATAATCCAACATTATTTTTCTCTACATTGAAATTCCGATTTACAGTGCAATTATTATCAAGTTCCCCATCTTTTGTGTCACTAAAAAACACAAACAATAAATCACTGTTCTTTAAAAAGAGCACCATACCAGATATATTAAACAAAGGACAATCAACTGTATAAAATAAGAGGTACTTTGACTCATATGGCAAATTTGATATCAAGTTTTATCAAAAATTCACAAAAGAAGCTCTGTTTGCATATCCAGGTACATCTCAAAAAATTATAATACAATGAAAAAGTTCAATATTTTTGTTACTCATTCCGGACAGTGAAATCCAATTATTATATTGATTCATTGTACATACAGTGAATTATTTCAAGCCTTTATGTCTTGAAATGTTGATTTTTATGGCTCAGAAATCATGAAAACTCCAAATTCAGTGTCTCAGAAAATTTGCACATTACCTAAACTTAACTAAAAAGAATATTAGATATGTTGCGCTTCTAAAAAAACATGTTCATTTCTTTGCACCCATTACTATTTTGATACTCGTGACTTTTTATTTTGCTCATTGTGATCACTTTTTACCCATATTCTTTTCTGCTTTTTGACCAAATTTTTGCAACTTTCTGGGGTTTTTTTTAGTTTTCTCCCATTTTCCACCCATTCTTGCTGCTTTTTGACCATTTTTGCCACCTCATACCTATTTTCATTGCTACTACTTGCGTTTTTTGCCAGTTACCACCAGGCAGGCTGTTGCTTTTGCTATGGTAGTTTTTAACAATTTGGCTCTTTGGTTGAAAAGGGTGGAGAAACACTGGTGCAAAGCAAAAAACATCTACTGCAAAAATGTTTTATCTGGTATCCTGACACATTTGTGGTATAAGAAATATTGCAACAGGCCATATTGCAATCTAATCTGCAATCAATTACTGAGCCCTACTCAACACTTGAGTCCTCTCTTACTAACACGTTTCTGACTGAACTTCATCTGAAATAGGCCTCTGGGCTCTGCTGAGAACAGTGTACAAAAATAAATTCATCTCTGAGACCAATCCAGAATAATTTCCACCAACTAAATATTCAAATGAGCTTTAATATGCTTTGCTCATTACTTTCCTGCTTTGAAAACGCAGGTAGTTAGTGTTGAGAATAAGGATGTGCAGGGTGATCTGACATGGATCAGTTCCCTCTCTCTCATGCTACCAGACCTTATGTGTCTTTTTCAGTTCCTTAGAAATAGGTAACTAGGTCCCATAAAAGGAATAATAACAGAAAGAAAGATACTGCAAACATACTGTAGATGTAAAAGAAGCCCCAGCTGACCAAGTCAACCTGGAAAGTCTTTACTTGAGGTGACATGTGGAATGCTTCTCACACATAATGACACCTGAGTGAGCCACCCAGGTGCCTTTGGAGACCACTTTAACATTTTTAAAAAATGTTTCACCTACATGAGAAGGTCATTTGTGACCAGTTAACCAACCAATAATCTCTTCTTTTTCTCTACATCTTTGTGTTGCAGCATCTTCACAAACTCTGCAGCTGATGAGAGAGACTACAAGAGAATGAGCCCAATGCTGTTCTTCTATATGACGTTAGTTTGGGATCGTTATGATTACTTAGCCTTCACCTCAAATTACCTTGCTTCAGGCAGAAGATGGCTGGGTTGTGTTGTGTGTATTAATTTAAGAGTACAGAAATGTAAGTGTGTGTAAAATGAGTATAAAGTTATAAAAACATGTTCAGGATTCTTTTACTGAGCCTGAGTCTGTGTCTATATTGTAACTTCAAGACTGGAAAGCGAGCAGGATCACCCTCCTTGCTCTGACCACCTCAGAGGCTCTGTGTGTTTCCACCATCAAACAGGATGAAGCGTGAGCTTGTAATCTATATTTGGCACTGAAGAGGAAACATCGTTAACCAACCTGCCGGTAAACATTTTAAACCACAAAATAATTGAGCAACAAGAAACAAAAGCAGGTTCTTCGTGTGTGTCAGCACTTTTTATGATCGCCCTGCCAAACTATTTTGACTGTGACAGCACAACTGTGTGTTTGTGAACCAGCCTAGAAACAGATCAACATATCTGTCCTTGGGGTCACCATCAGTCAAACTCCACTCACTATTGTTGTGGATCCACTGACTGATAGTGGAGTCAAATATCTCAGGGATGCTTAAAGCTAACACGTGTGAAAGCCTCCTGTGTGTAAATCCATAGTATCCCTTTAGTCCCCGGGTATTTACTGTAGAGAAAGCACATGTTGTAAACACGGATGTTGTTGCAGAGTCTCACCTGAAACTATCCTCCTCACTGCTGTCAGTCCTGGAGTTGAGATCTGTCTGCTGAGCCTCCGACTGCTCCTCATTCTCCTCCATTATCTCTCCTGGAAAGCAAACAAGAATGTTGTATGACTTACACTATGACAGGAAGAGAAAGCCTAAAACTGATCTTCGAGTTGAAACTGAAATGACTGTAGCTCTGAGACAGTAGTTCAGTGATGCTAACTATTAGCTGAAGCTGCTTCACACATTACTTTGTGGTAGAGCTGAGTTAACTTACAGTGCATCAAACACACTCACAATTCACACAGTTAAGACTCATATGTAATTTCAACTTTAAGTAAAATAATTTGAGCCAAATATCTTAGTTAATGTTGTCTTCATTAAGTGTTGTTGTGTTGTCGTTTAATTACTGACACCAAGCGCTAAACGATAACATTAGTCACATTGCGTAGCAAGAAAACGTGAAACATAATTTCATCCTTGAACACTGAAAACTCCTGTAAAAAACAAACATAGTAATATCATTCATCGGGTATTACCTGAAATGTGCTAGCAGTGTCCGTTTTCTGTGTTTTCTTCTTTCAAAGGGACGTACAGTTGATGAGCAGCAGCAGTTTGACAGTACAGTCGTTTGTTGTTGGTAACCCCATAAACCGGAAACCAAACATTACCTTCAAAATAAGAGCACCATGTTCATCATGCAACCCAATATTCAGCTTATGGTGCCACTGTAAAAGAAGAATGGCATTTTTTTTCATGAGTACGTTTTGCATTCATCGGATTTACAATGTATTTATTTCTATGTATGTTGCATTTATGTTTTCGCAAATTTTAAAAACTACATATTTTTTGTCTGCCAGGGCTTTAATAGAAAACAGAAGCTATATTAGTCATATTTTCTATTAACATCACCACCCCTCCATCCCAGCCTTTTTTGTGATATAAGGAACTACACAAGAATATTGGAAATATTTGTCACAGCAAAGAGCTGATGAGTCAAAATAAATGTAAAATGAGTACAAAAGTACAAATATGACAGAATAAAATGGGAAATAATTTTTAAAAAAGAAAATCAAACCGTAAAAAAAACTATAAGACGCACACAACTACAATTTTCATCTTGAAAAAAAGCCTAGAATTCATTTAGGAACTCCTAAATGAATCACAATCAAATACCGTGTTATTAACTAGTCATGTATTCGTTCAAAATAAAACGATAAAAAGTCATGAATAATGTGTTATGAATTAAGCTATATCAGCATTGTTTGAGGACACTGTTAAAATAATATAGTCCGCCTTAATTTCAAGACCACATCTTTTATATGTGTAACGTAATAAAAAAAAAAAAAAAAGTGTATCCAACTTAATCAGTTAAAGCTTTTACTGTGTTGCACTAGTGAGCAAAAACACTTTATTTTGGTACAGGAGTAACAACATCCTTTCGGGCTTGACGCGGGTCAAATACATGCTGCATTCTAGTGCTCCGTCATATGCTCGGAATTTCTCATTTCGCAGGTTGTTTTAGGATTTGAAGGCTGAAATCAAGATCAGAAAACTTTGCTGCGATAACATAAGCTATGTTGTTTTTTCATATTTCAAAATCCCTGAATGGGCGGTCGCAATCCTGACAAACTACAATATTTCCGCTGGAAAAATCAGATTTTCGATTATTTACATAGTACATGAACACACCAGGCTGTGTTTGTTTTTTTCGACCAGCTGTACGATAAAAGTCCGAATAATTTCTGTTAATATTTGTTAATTCTTTGAGTGTACGAATCTATCAGGAACACAAGCACAACTTTCAGAAGCTGTGACGTTTGAGCAGCAGACTGACTGCTGCAATACACGTTTTCTTCTTCATACACCAAACTTCACCGTTTAAGTCATCTTTATAACTCTGCTGTGTTTCCTTTGATAAGTACTCAGCTGAAAGTATATTGTGTCGCAGTTTGGGCCCAGGAAAAGTGAAAACGCTGGACAGCGCCCGTGGTTCGATCCCAGTGCGGGAAGGAGAATCGTCGAACTCGCGCGTGGAGTTGGTGAATCAGAAGTAACCACTGAGCTAAACCAGCGCGAAGACATAAGTGAGAAACTGGCTTTATAAACAAGAGTTCATGATACCTGCCAGAGGTGACGTCATTCAGCAGGTGACTGCACCTGCTCTTCAGTCATGAGTAATAAACTAACACACTGTTTTCAGTGTTTTCAGTTGTGTTAAAGGTGATTTCAATAAACAAAAAGTAAAAAAAATTCAATATATGAAAGATATTTAGATACAAATTATTTAAATATCCAAATTAATTATTATTATTATTATTATTATTATTATTATTATTATTATTATTATTATTATTATTATTATTATTATTTGATGTTGTTATGTTATGTTTTTTTTTTCGGAATAAGACTTAATTCAAATTATTTAAAAATAGTAATAGTAATAAATTAACAAGGCATGCCCACTTTATCATGGCCCTGAGGTTACATATTAGAATTATGTTCCCATACAGAAACTTAATGACTCTGACAGCTGATGTGTTTAAGTGAATGTATTTATTATCATGATATGAAAAAATGCTTCATGAACATCCAGAGTTTAAAAAAAAAAAAAACTTTACAGGACCACAGGACAAGATCAGAATGGTGAAGCTGAGCAGAAACGGCAAGAGGTGGTGTATTAAAAATATTTTCAGAATGGGACATAAGAAATATTTAGGGCCATAAATGTTGTTTGCAATTCAAAAAAGTCTTCAGATCTTGACAATAAATCATGATGAGGCAAATTTGAGGCTAAAAAGGTACATCCTTAAATAAACCATGATACCCTTTTGAGATGTAAATAGATGTGTTTCGTTGGTGTGTTTTGTTTTGGGGTTCACCTCAGCAGCACCATACAGTGAAGTTTTGCATTGTTGGCCTTGAGAAAGTGAGAAACACCTGACATAATGATTAATGAGTTAATTCCATAAAGACCCTTTTCAGGTAAGAACCTTTGAATTCTTATGTAAGTATTGAGAACAGGGAATGAGTTGACCATTCATCAGAAAATAAATCAAACATCCCTCTCTTCATGTGTTCAAACAGCTAAGTCATTTGTAAAGCAGGTTAAATGTGAAACACATTATCCTTAACTATCTCAATCGCATTGTGATTCCATCGCAGTTTTTATGTCAGTGAGATAAAGAATATTTTAAAAGTTTTCATTGCAACAAGTATTGACAGCAGGTGAGGTGAGACGTAATATATTCAGTCCAGGTCTGTTTTTAAAATTGCAGAAGTCAGTTTGATTCTTCTGCTGCATGGTGACTGTCTCCCCCTGGTGGCTATCTCACAATATTTACTCAACACAGCTAGACAATATTTTAAGAAAGCTTGGAGCTGCTGTTAAAAAATATCAGATGAATATAACATCTTATAACATATCACAATTGTTACAGCTATGAAAATGATAAAAAATTTAAATAAACATAGACAAATACAAACATTAAAAGTATGAATAGCTTTTGTTTAATCTACTTTTATTTCATTGTTGATTCTTTCTATAATGCAGTCATGGGTCTTAAAAATAATTTCTCATTGCGCGATTTGATATTTAAGCTATGACTATGAAATTTTCATTTCTCTAGGTTTGTATTTCAAACTTCTGGGCTTGCCTCATAGGACACAAAACTTAAAACTGTGCTATACCTGCACCCCAAATGTTTCATTTCTGATTATGACAGTGTACTGTATTCTTAAATCCACTATTATTTTTAAAGCTTCCAGGTCTATAATCTTCATCATTCTACCTCAAGTTTTACTTCAGCTTTCATTCTGAATTTACATTCATTTGCCTGTAACAGTATATACTCTTTTCATGATTGTAAATTATTTCTATGACATTTTTAGGATTATGATGACCGAAAGGGATATTTTGACTGAATATTTAGTGGAGAACTTTTATCTTTTAATATTAGAAATTAATGTTTATATAAATTAGCACAGTGTCCTGTCAAAGTCTGTGAAAATAAAGTGAAACTATGTACAGGAAACGTGAGTTTCTTACCTTTCAGGCAGAGAAAAAAAAAAAATCAACAAATGTACACAAATGTAGGAACATTTATGTTGTCTTTAATATACTACACAGTCATACACTCATTACATAAAACTCAAGATGTTTCATTTTACAAAGTGATGCAGGGTAAACTTTGGAACAGTTACAGAGACAGAAGTGCTTCTTCTCAGACTGACAGGGAATATTGTGGTAATCTTAGTCTGTGTTATAATTTCCAGATCATCATAGGCCTGAAACCACCGCAACAGAAGTTTGATGAGTGAGGACTTCAGCATTTGAATTTACAAATCAGAGTAACACGTGCACAGAAAAAAGATTTGAGTCAATGATGAAAAATGTAAAAGATCTTTGTAACTTAGGAGTTTTTTTATGCTGATGGTTTAAATTAACAATGAATCATTGAGGACTGGCATATATACAGTCAAGTTAAGAATACAAAGCTGCTGTGAGAGCAGCAATCAGACGTGTTATTTCAGAGACAACCCAAACCTCTTCCCTAATGTAGTAAAATGTAAAAGGACCTACTGTCACAGGCACAAGCAAAAACATCTCAAAGCTGATCCCCACCTATACACTTGTCCCTTAAAAGACACAAAAAGTTGATGTAGTGGGTAAACACACAACAATGAGCTCTTATTAAGAGCAGGTTTAATTCAGATGTAAGTGTGGTGTTCCTGATTGTGCCCATCGAGTTGGTCTTGGTCCAGAGTGACAGGAGACGAGTCCGACCCTGCTGAGTGAAGTCACATCCTCCAGGAGCAGAGAGTGACCTGACAACACAAAAAAGTCCACTGTAGAGGAATTTTATCCTGCTAAGATTTTAAAAATGTCACATGAATGGGTTGATACTCACTGTAGGTCAGCTGTCAACATTTATCATCACTGCTCATGCCTCTGACTTCACCCTTGTCCCTCAACTGTGACACAGAGGGAGAAACGCTTTAGTAAAAAGAATAAGAGGGTCCTGCTTCTTTTATTTCACACACACACAGCTTCTGATGCCAGGGAATTAAAAGATATACTTAAAAACCAAGCTCCTTAGAGCTGCAAACCAAGAAGCATAGTTCAGTATTTTGATAGTTGCAAAGAGCAGTTTTATGGAGATAAGTAGTGCAGTTCACTACGATCATAAATCCAGTTTCATACAATGTGTACCTTTGATACACTCCTGATCAAAATCTTAAGAGCAGTTAAAAAATTGAAATTGTTCACATTTTGCACTTTTGGATCTTAAAAAGGTTCTAAGTAGAGCTTCAAAATGCAAAAAGAAGAAACGGGAACAAGAGACCAAAAGTTTTGAGCCGGCATTTTATTCAAAACAAAAATTTAACTGAAGTAGGCTGTTCATCAGCAGATCAAAAGTTTAAGGCCACAGCTCAAAAATCCCCAAAACCACCTAAAACAGAAATTAAAATGTCAAAAACAAATGAGCAGCGGTAATGAGCAGCTCCACCATTACTGTTGTTCACTTCAAAAATTTGTTTTGGTACGCTTGATGCAAGTGTTTCCAAAAGGCCAGTGGGAATGTTGCTCCAGGTGGTGAAGATGCTTCACAAAGGGCGTCCACTGTCTGGAACTGACTTTATTTTTGTGAACTTCCCTCTCCATACATCCCATGATGTTTGATTTAGATCAGGGGAACATGCAGGATGCCCCAAAAGAGTGAGCTTATTCTCCTGGAAAAAGTCTTGGTCAGACGGCCAATGTGAATTGTAAAAAAGGAAAGGAAAAAGCACCCCAGATCATGATGCAGGTGGAGTCAGCACCAGTTCTGGCCTTTTTGGGACCAAGATCCTCCCATGTCTTGACAGACGTACGATCAGATCCTCCGGCTCAGCGCTGGTGAGATTATTTTGGCTCTAACCACTTGATTTTTTTTGTTCCATAACCCTGAGGATCCCTTTGAGAAATGCAGAATGACTGTCTTACTGCATACAACCTCAGCAGTTATGGCACATTGTGAGAGGTCTTGTTTATGCAGCTGAACAATCTGTTCAAAGACGCTGAGCTTTTTTGCCTTTGCCATCAAGAGATCTTCACAGTGTGATTACTTGACAGGAAGTGACATGGAATCCAAATTTTTGCATAGATTTTGGCTTTTAAAGACTGTGGCCTTAAACTTTTAATCACCTGATGAACAAACTATTTCAGTTAAAGTGTTGTTTTCAATAAATTGCCTTCTCACAACTTCTGTTCCCATTTCTTCTTTTTGCATTTTGAAGCTCTACTTAAAACCTTCCTACAGTGCAAAATGCAAATTCATGCAATTTTTTAACTGGTCTTAAGATTTTGATCAGGAGTGTATAAAATAAAAGGATTGTATTTTTGAACCAAGAGGACCTTGATGCTTCATGCTTTTATTCATAACAAGAAAAACATGAGGTGATTTATAAGATGGTTAGATGCAGCTGTGTTAAAACATAGCCAGTGTTTGTGCATTGGTCATTAAAAACAGCGTCCACCCACCTCATCCAGCTCCTTCTGCGTCTCCTCCTCCATGCGTCGAATGTCATCCATTGACAGGTTGTACCACTCGTCAATCCAGCAGAACAGCTGTCTGTGGAAGTTGGTGAACAAGCGTTTCTCCATCTGAGCAGAAAGAGTGAGAGAGTGTGTGAGCAATAAAAACATTAGGAAGAATTTGTCAAGTAAAGTTTGGGGGTTTAATAGTAAGATAAACTTATCCTTTATAATGATCTTGGGCTGGGCAAAACATCAAAGAGTGAAAGAAATCTAATAAGCTGCGCTCTTGGAACTGCCTGAGCCAAAGTTAACAGCCCACCAAAGAGCGTCAGAATCAACTGATTGTATGATGAAAATGCATATGGTTCAAAGATAAAATACAATTATTTTGTGAGTGTATAAACTCACGGACGTGTACCTTCTGGATCAAGTTCTCAACAGTGGTACTGAGCAACTTCCACTTGAATTTTACACTGACAAGCTTGTAGGCACACATGTGAGGACAGTTGGGGTTATTCTTGAGCTCTTCCTGAGGACAAAACAAGTATGAAAACATTACAAACTCTAAAAGGTGTTTTCAATTTATGAAGTCATGTCTTTAACAAGAGGGGAGCCACAGCGAAGCAGAGTGGAGGTGAAATACCTTCCAATTGTCACCCAATGGCCCCCGTCCGGTCTTCTCTGACCTGAATATGGCTGGATCCTCCTCTGGTTTGTAGTCCTTCAACGATATAGAGTGGCCACATTAAGACTTTGTTTATTCACTTCTACAATCTGAGCATGTCAAGGTGCATTTTATGAGGACACTGTCTCATCCTGTTGGGCTCAGCTGTCAGCACCTTCAATCTCTCCAGAAAGAGCTGTGTCTAACACCGTACCCCTCAGTCAGACTTTTCGAGAATAACAGCGTGATGATGGGTTTATCTCTGCATCTTACCTTTGCATTAACAGCTGATCTGTCACCAATGTCAATGACTTCTACTTTTACTGAGTCCCAGGTAGCTTTGTCCAGTCCATGAACCTGCAACGCACCAACAAAACAAGGTAGTATTGAGACGTTACTTTGAAAAATGTGGTAGAAACAATCACATCAGTAATTTAAAGTAAGTGTTCCCGGACTGTGTACAGTGGACAGAGTGTGATACTTTCAGATCATGACTTACATTTTCCGTTTCCCCCATGTCCGGCTTGTGCCACGTCTCAATCTTTACCTCAAAACTTTCCTTCATGTATTCATTCTGTGAGGAAGGAGTGTATTTTTCAGCATAAAAGAGCCATTTCAGTCATTCTCACCACACTGAAACCCTGACACAGTGGCCTTTATTACAATGTGTGAACCTGACAAAAGGTTCAAATTACAACCATATATAGGGAGGAACTTTTATTAAAACTTTTATTAGAATAAAATGAAGACAGGCAAAATAACAGAATCTCAGACCACAAATAAAACTTGAATGTAAAACTATTTCATTAACAATTAAAGAATTAACAGAATAGTGTTTTTAAAGTTGGAGGAAGAGTTCTGATTATTTTGATTTTATTTTCATGCACCTCAACATGCTCTTTCACCTCTCTTTGACACCAACAATGAATTCACAGAATCCAGCAGCTCTGCCTCTTTTTGACAGCTTTTTAAAATTGTCTTGTTGAAATGAACGGTCACCTAAAAGTTCGAGATTTTTTTAAAATTAAGATGTTGAAAGTCAAAATTAGACTTGGATTGTTTGTAATAAATAAAAAAGACTTGCCTATAAGGTAAGAAAACTGTGGTTTTTAATAAGTTTCTTGAAATTAGATTAACATCTTAATCCAAGTGAACTTTTGGCAGATTTTTTTGCCCTTTAAAAGTCAGTCAGATTCAGAAGAGAAGCTGATTTAAGACAAAAAAATTGAGTTGTCTGAACTTTTTGGAGCCATATTTTCCAGGAACTAACAATAGAAAAAGGTACTTTCACACTAAATCAACCACTTTATGTTTATTGAAATCTTTATCAATTTATCTTTTTAAGACGCATTTGTGAGTTGGGAAAACACTGACTGCTTTTATAAAACCATTGACCTTAAATGAGTTCTTCTTCTAGCCAATGGGGGGCAGTAATGAGTGTTGTACCTGTGTAAGGTGATGTTTCAATGAGGATGTAACAGAAAAACAGAACAATACAAAACTTACTGTCAGGACTGCATCATGTGAAGAGATGAACGTGGATTAGGAGGAAAATGGAGACAGAGGTGTAGACAATAAGCACAAAGTAATCACAAGTGTCTTATACTACATCGTTATTGAAAGGAAAACATGTCTGCAGAACACAGTGTTTGTAAAAACGATGGGAGATAGGGTTTTAAAGCTGTCATTAACAAAATGGCTGAAGTGAACGACAGGTACCTGAAAACAAACATGAATGTAATGTTGTAATGTGTGTGTCGCTGCACTCACTGGTTTTACAGTAGGGGTATGCGTTCCAGGCCTTCTCATGAACGCACAGGGATCCTGTAGGAGCAACTGTTTTGATGAATTTTGGAACTTTACTGCAGAGACACAAACAAAAATCAATTGAAGTGTTTCTCAAACCCCCAAAACAAACCTATTTTATACATCTACATGGATGATCAAGCACACACATTGAAACCTTTCACACCTAAATCTGTACTCGGTGTCTGTCACAGCAGTGCTCACCTCTCCAGGTAGTAGATCTTGTGGGTGTACTGTCCTTTTCCCTCCTCTTCTGTACAGGGCCTGTTCTCAATCACCTCCACACCTTCTCCTCCACCCGTCTCATTCTTACTGGCCTGTGCTACAGCGTACAGCTGACCCACTTGGTACTGCAGAGACAAGAGAAGAACGTAGTTATGATTTTTAAAATAAAAGCAACAAGATTAAGATTTCATCAACAGATTTTCATCTTTAATCACAACAAAAATACTCCAACAATGGCTGAAGAGGCACTGAAGAGAATTCAATTTCAAGTTTAAAGACTCCAGTGAAGACTTGCTCCGTGTGACCTCAGTTAACCATTCATGGAAATGACCTGAAGTTAACCATTTTCCTTTACGTCCACTGAAGACTGCAGTGCCAGAAAAGCAGCAGACTAAGCCCTCTGTTAACTTTTCCTCTTCCTCTTCTTCCATCCCCCCAAAGTTCAAAACCTCCCTGAGTCAGCCACAAGTGTTGTGACACTGGAAAGAGTGACTCACAAACATTGGTGCTGCAAGCCAGGCTGGGCCAGGCCCGACTGGGCCAACACACTCCCATTAAACACACACACACACACTCATACACACAGACACTGAGGAAACCTCTGAGTTACTCACTTGATGTGCCATGCAGAGCTGGTTCTTATGGTTGTTCTACAACTACAGAATAAATGAACTTTCCTACACTTGAGGTGGATAAAATTATATGTAATTCAAACTTGAACATCATAAATGGAAAAATGTTTTGCTTTCTAAATGAAGAGTTTATTTTGAATATTTCACAGAAGAAAAAAAAAATAAAAAAGGGTGTCCTTGCCCTTTTCATACATGAACTTAAGACAATCAGTGGTTTATTTGAGGGAAGGCAGCATAAGAGAGAGACGTGACTAATTTCAACCATTCAAAAAGACACAAACCAGTTGGATAGTCATGGAGAAAACAGACAAAATTTCTTTAACTCAACTAAACACCAAATCACAGAGTGTGTGTTGGTAAACAACAAATCATGCAGCTAATACAAGCAGAGTCAGCGCCTCCAGCCTTCAGCCCTTTTTCAGGTTCAAGTCCACAATCAGACAACATTTTTTAGATAGAAAACCTTTGCTGAGCTTTGAGATGTCATCAGTCATCTGTGCTTGTTTACATCCAGGTTTTAGGGCATTAACTTTCTGGAAGTATCCTTTTATGAGAGCTGCAGCTAGTGGCACGTAGCAGCGCAACAGCTTTGACACAATGTATGACCTGAAATCAGGGCCAATAACAAGCTTAACTTGTGATTCTGGTGCCAACAAGAGGATGACATTAACTTATCATTTAGTTACCTGAATACTAGATCCCTACCACATCAGAGCAGAGGGGGATCTTTTCTAGTAACATAGTTTAAGTAAAAAGCAGAAATCAGCTTAATAAATTGTACCATATCTCAGAACCACTGTTTTATTATGAATGCGCTAACATCCGCTCACCCTGCCATTACAGTCTTTTTAGGATGATGGCTGGCAGGAAAAATAATTGATTAAATCATAATGATGTTCAAAATAGTAATTTAACCAACAGACATTATGTAACCTTTGTTTTTTTTTGCTTCTTTTAATTGCTTGTAGTATCTGTGGTGCATTCAGGTCATCCAAACTTTCAATAACTGAGGACTAATACAATTTTAAGAATCTACGACTGTTTTTGTACTATAGGTGAGTCTAAATCTTCTTCAGGAGGTTCAGAAACAGAAAATTAGAATGGCAATATTTCAATTTCTCATACAGTATGATAAAAGCTTCTTTTTGGAGGGAAATAGGACTACTGTTATTCAAAACCTAAATAATGATTGATTACAATCTTCAACAAAGCCTATTTTTTTTCCAAGATGACATGTTTTTCTGTTTCATTCTTTATTCCAAAGGCAAAAAGCTCAGAGCACCTCAAAACACAAGGCTTTGGCACCATCTGACATCACAACATGATAATTTTTTGCCACCGCCTTCAGCATGAGTCTGGTTATTTGTCAACATGCCAACAGTTGTTAATAAAGTATTGACTAACGGTGATACAGCTGTAATGGTTAAATATAACGTTCTTGCTGCCGTCTGTAGCCTAGTTGGACCAGAGTCTTGTGTCAGAGCCTTCTTCTCCTCAGAGACAAAGCCCTGCTCCAGGCTACAAACCTGTTTTGGTTTCTGTGGATGCTCAGCTCGGCCGCTGTGAGCAGCTCAGGAATGTGACTCGTCGTGTTTGACCAGAGTGTGTTTTCTCTGACGAAGACACACTCAGACGTAATGCTTTTATGAGTCAGATCAAAGATGGGAACATGACGTTCAATAAGCAACCGGCTGAACCTGAGAGGGTCCGGTCATCAGTACTGGACCAAACATGTCGAGACAAACTGCTCCAACTGTCGAGATCCACAAAACCTGTAGAGCCACTTGATGGTTTACCAAGAGACACAGAAGGTGTGGATGTCGGTGAAAGGTTCAATTCTGCCAATGAAACACAAAAACTGAACTACATTTGAGTGTCTGCAGCTTTCAGACTGATTTGACGTGCATCCAGAATTCAACTTCTCAAATACTGATGTTAAATCTGTGAATTTAGCCACAACAGCTGTATTTCTTAAAGTGTGAGAGTAAACTATTACAAAATTAAGGAGCCCTAACAGCACGCAGAGATTATGATTAAGTCAAACCACATTTGAAGCCTGGCTCCATCGGCAAATAAACCCCCGGGAATTTTTCCACACTTCTGAAGTATTCTGAGGTACGTGACCTCAGAGGAAACATTGACCTTACACACATCACAAAAGCTCTGTGATAAAGTGCCTTTGCTGTCAGGCCTTTGTTCTTATCTCCCAGTTTGTGGCTTCATCTTCAAGTTACAGCAATGTGGACGCATGAGGGACAAAATGTAAGGTGTGAACCGACTGTAATCTCAGTGACGCCACCCATTCAAGGAGATGTGAAGCCTATTGTCTACCAGGTCCATGTTGGAAATCCTCAACTCAACTTAACTCTGTTCAAGTCAGGCTAAAGGCTCAGCTACAGGGTAACCACATGTCACTCAGGTCAGTCATGGCGTTGTATGAGCTAAACCCATGGGTTTAACTGCTTCTTAAAAATGAATTGAAGTTCTTGTGGTTTCTGGTGTTTCAGCAGCCAGCCTCAGGTGGAATCTCAGAAAAAAAGCAGTTTTTAACACTTCAGCATTGGCTTCACATTTCTGACCCAAGGGATGACGTTTGGCGTAAAATCACAGTCAGCACTCCGCATATGCACATACGCTGAGGTAAGCAAGTGGGCAGGGTGATGAGGTTATTTACACTTCAGGCTCTCGATTGCATGCCTTAAGTTTTCTGACAACTGCATCATGTAATGGGACATTTATAAAATGGAAAAAACAAAGACATACTTTCTGAGGCACAATCAAAATCTCGCAGATCTTAACCCAAATGCAGTGCAGTTACTAAAGTGCATCCATAAAAGGTGTATAATTTAAAGTCAATTTCCAGACAATATCAGGACCAAGACACCCATTTTTAATCTACAGACTAAAAGAGAGCTACATATCAAAGCACTACTGACAGATGACTTCAGTGCTCTGCCTCTTTCTGTCTCCACATTGATGGTTTTCTGCATCCCATGCTGGCAAGCTCTCGGTCACTGGTCAATGATCTGCAGCCCATAAGATTCAGAAAATCTTGTCCAAATTATTAGTTCCTATATTACAAGCACAGGTTTTTTTATTGCAGCTCCAATGTAGATAAATGGATAGTGACAAACGGCAATAAAACCTGATTCACTGCTTACATAACTGTTGACTGACTTCCTCCACGCAGCTTGACTTAACACACGAGCTACCTAAGTTGGAGCGTGAAGCACACATGCACACTTGTGGAGTGATTTCACAGACTCCACCTCTTATTCCCTCAGATTTAATCCTGTTTGAGCTCAAAGCTGTGACACTTACGCACTCCACACACTAACACAAGAACGCGGCTTCACACCGGAGGGGATCAGAGGAAAATCCAGTCATACAGCAAACGGTGATTACGTAGCTTAGTGAAACTCTGGCCCCTCACTGTGTGTTAGGCAATGGAAACAACAAAGAGCGCGCTGTTGTTTGGAGAATCTGGATTTAAGTAAATGACCCAACAGAGTACAAGTGCAGTGAGTGAGGCTAGCACTTGTATAAAGCACAAATCTCAGAGGTGAAAAAACAAATCCCCCCAGCACT
This sequence comes from Thalassoma bifasciatum, assembly GCA_008086565.1. NCBI lineage: Eukaryota > Metazoa > Chordata > Actinopteri > Labriformes > Labridae > Thalassoma > Thalassoma bifasciatum. The sequence goes on along the minus strand of RPOG01004035.1, from coordinate 10,534 downwards.
CCTCGAGCTGTGATTCAGTCCTGTACATTGTGTCTTTTTTTTTTCAGATCACCATTCATATTCATTTATCAATGAGTCCATCAGCGCTGTATATGACAATGAAGAGCTTCACAGAAACTTGGGCCTTGTCTGAAAGTCAGGCTTACTGTCATTAATTCAGCTGTTTGTAACAGAAATCCTTAAAAACCTTCTGGTAATGTTTAGGATCTGATGTCTGATTTACTTTGGTGTCTTATATGATGAAAAGAAAAATCAAGAATGTTAGTGAATATTGGATACTTTAAAGCTAAAATGAGTTTTGTTTGGGTTTTGGAACTTTTAATGGACCTCTTCATCGTCTACTTGCATATTATTAACTGAACTTTAGGCCGCCATCTCGACACATCTTATATCTTGACACGTCATGTTGGTAGTTTGATTTGAAAATAATAAACAGTGCCCTGAAGAGATTTGACATCAAGATCCTTCATGGTGGCGTTGACGTCTTGTATCATTTTACTTTTTAGGTTACTTTTCTCCTCAGTTACCTACATTGCAGTGTAAGAACAAACTGTTTTTAACAAAGAGTTGTTGGGACACAATATTATCATTAATACGGCAATACTAGTCATTGTGTCACAAACCGTAGCTTGTATTGTATCATGTCATATCCTGTCGGATCATGACGTGTTGTATCGAGCTGTTATTTCACATTTTATTGACTTTCATATTGTTTCATATCCTAATGTATCATATCATATTTAACCACCCCGTATTGTGATTTCATACTGAATCATATTGTACTGTTTCACATCATTTTTCTTATTTGTGGTATTTAATCATATCCTATTCAATCAAATCATTCTGCATTGTTTCATATCCTATATCTTGTCATATTGTAACACATAATATATTGTCATTTTTCCTATTGTATTGTATATTGAGTAGCATCAGTGTGCAGTTATTAAATTACATTGTTCTTTTGCATCCTATGTTACCTTCTGATTCCCACCCTTTGACCAAATTCTGTATTCTTGTCGTAAAACTTTCTTGTTCCAGCCCTCCAAACTGACAAACCTTCAACTTTTTGTTTCTTTGATTACTCACCACAAAAACATCTTTAAAAAATAAAAGTGTTCTGTAAGTTTTGGTGAAACTTAACTTTACCAGATTAGAGGAAGACTAACACTTTACTAGTAGAGCAAACAGGGACCTCTGTTTACTTCTACTGGACTTTTATTTTGAAAGGCTCACCACCATTTCTGTTTCTAATGAGTGTTCAGAGTAAATATGAACCAAACTGTTTACAGAAAAGAGGACTTAAAATCACTGACTCAGAGTAAATATAAGAAACAGATCAGTCCTTACCTCTTCCACAGAAACAGGCAGCACGATGCGACTACGAAGAGAAAGAGAAAATACAAATGAGATGCACATTCAAGACGGAGCACTAAAAAAATACTATACTTGTCAACACAGGTCTGCATCTTTACTGAAGACAGACTTCCTGTAAAGTAGTCCTGGTGCATGCAATGGAAATTTAACGTTGTTATCTTAGCATAGCTTCTAGATCTGACAGATGAGGCTAACAGTTAGCTAAGCTGTCCAAAAGTGACCAAATTCATTTTGACGCTCGCTGACTTTGATGGAAGAATCCATCTCTTTGGCTATCACGAAAGTTATGCTCAGATACATTTTGGAAGTTAGTTTTTGGGGCAGTCAAGATAACTTTGGGGGTTGTTGATGAACTTTTACAGTAATTTGTAAACAGTGACATCAGAATTTTAAAATTGAAGTACAAATTATAGGACTCATAAGGGTCAAAATACACTTGAAAAATGTGAAAAATCTAAGTGATAGCATCAAATGTATGCAAGCTTTAATTATCAAATGAATCAGGGCACAACAATTTGGTCTTGGACATAGGTTTAAAGTGATTCATTTGCAGTTTGGGCTGTATAATAAGCAGTGTACACAGTGTTAGATATTATCTGGTGCCAGACGGTCATAGGAACATAAATAAGAGGAACAGGAAATTATAAAACTGTCATGAGAGAACAAATAAGCTTGGAACTTGATGTGGAAACCGTGTATGTGTGCTCCTTTTGTGTGGCCCTCTCTGCTGTGCCTTGTTACAATGGCCAATTAATCGGCACCTGTTGCCAGTCCAGCGGGGCCTGAATATTTCATAAGAACAGATCAGAGTGACAGAGGAACCTGCCAAGTATGAACTTTATGGACAATGTGAAAAATATGTCACAGAAACACAGCAAAGTTCAAGTTCTGACCGTTATGTGAAACGAAAACATATTCATTTCTCTACATTTAGAAGCAGGATTTTCTCATTTTCCCAGGTCGATCCTCTCAGGATACTTATTAAACATGGCTGATCCTTTGAATGTACTTTGCACCATGATCAGATGACAGCACACTACTGGATGTTGTTCAGGCAATGATGTGCATATGACATGAGTCATAAAAGAACCTGGGTCAGGAGTTAGAGGTGAAAGGACTCATTCATTCATTCATTCATTCAATTAAGTTCAGGGGGGAAACTTCTGCTCTTTCATTCCCCGTACCAGACTCCATTTAAAATCTTACTAATTTTAGATTTGTTTAGGCATACATTTCAGCACACGCAGTATTGAGTTTGAACTATTGCATTTTCACCACAATTGGAAAGAAGTTTCCAATTCGTCCGACATAAATATCTCATATAACGACGAAATTAAACATTTTTTTAACTTTGACACAGTTTCACCGCACCCTCTACCTCCCCTCCCATCAGCAAATTACACAGTAATGTAAGCAATTAGTTCAACTAGGCAACCATAGCAAATCCTTTATGTGAGTTTAAACGCTATTTAAAGTCATATTAAACTTAGCAGATAGATGCCGGAATATCCAAAATTACACAAAGAAGCAAAATAAACCAAGTATGTGTATCTTTGAGGGAATAATCGAGTAAACTTTGAAATTGCCAAAACTTAATATGGAGTTCAACTGGGCTGAAGTGCTGCAGCACATTAGCCTAGCGACGTTTACGTACATTTACACACCAGTAAAATAAAGTTAATTTACTCACAACTCTTTAATCAGCATGTTGAGTTTTCTCCCGGCCGCACAACGGAATAAAAAAGAGCTAAACCCCGGTGAAGAATCCTTTCCTCCGCAGACTGGAGCCGTTCATTCACTCCGGGGTTTCTTCCTGGAAGATGCCGTGTGAGAGTGAAGGGGCGCGGCGAACACAGGAGGAGGAGACTCCACCTTTAGGTCCAGGTAACTCTGATGAGGCGTTCAGGTGCAGCTGGGAGTGAATTACGTAATCTGAAAATGATCCAATATGCTGGGATTAGTGCTTCACATCTGGACTCTAACTCTCATCAGTTTCACAGATGTTTTCAATTTATATACTGTAAGAAAAAGAATGAAAAACTTCCTGACTACAGATATGACACAACCCAATCTACTTAAAGGGCTTTCAAGTACAAAAACACAGGAACTGTATAAGGAAAGAGTACAATGAGTATCCTCCTTAATAGTGATAGTTGATGATAAAATGGGATTGTACCGAAGCCCAGAGCAACCATGTTTGTATACATTTTTTTATACTAAAAATGGTTAAAACCAATTTATTTTTTTCTAGATTTCACACATTTTTCACATTATTACAATGCAATTTCTCTTTATATCCAAAGAAAACTTTTTTTATGAGTTGTCTTCTTGAAATATTAAACATTCTGTGGTTATATCACATACCTATAAGGTTGCAAAATCACATAAACAGGCTTGAGTTACCTCGTAAATGTGGTTAATTGTAGGTGTCACATGTTGTGGTTGGAACTATTGCAGTGACCAGAATTTTTTTTTTACTCTTGAGACCACCAGAGCATTCTCACAAAAGTGTAAGCTTTTACATTTGGAGATATAAAAAATGAAAAAAAAGAAGGAAAAAAAAAGACTTCCCTGATAATAATGATTGAACAAAGACTATAACTTATTTTGTATCTACTCTGTGTAAAAGAGCTTATCTTTCTCTTGTTCAACCTTTTTCTTTTTCTTTTCTCTTTTTCTTTTCTTTTGGAGCATCGTATTCATGAGATTATGATTATGATTTCTCCTGTACTTATATTTACCACTGAAGTCGTCATTCTAGCTCATAGTGCATCAGCTGGATCATAATTTTAGTTCACATCCCCTCAGAGGGTGGAGTAGTCCACTGAGCAGTGTGTGTGTGTGTGTGTGTGTGTGTGTGTGTGTGTGTGTGTGTGTGTGTGTGTGTGTGTGTGTGTGTGTGTGTGTGTGTGAACGCCCAAGTGTGGTCAAACCAGTTTGGGGAGAAAACCGTCATCTCTGGTTGAACCTGTTTTTAAGACTGTTTGAGATGACTTATGATGCCTTTTTACAGTTTAAATAAATCCAAGAAAACTAAGAGGATGCTGTATTTCTTCATGTTTCTTGTAAAATCTCTGATTCATCACTTTATACATCATGACAGGATCATTTATTCCACTGAACACTGCAAACACTGAGTATCATGGTGAAAGTTTGACCTCTGCTGTTCAGACTAAGTACAACCTTCAAAATATAGATTTGACTTTGATATGGTAGATCATTTTGGCACCATAAAGGCTTGAAATTAGCAGTATCTTTTCCAATTCTGGGAAAGTTACACAAAAAGGCACAAATCTGTATACAAACTGAAATAAAAGACACAGCTTTTTACAAATTATCGTGTTTATTTGCTTCATATACTGATCTGTTTTTTTTTCTTTCTGTTGAACAACATGAATTTAAATTTCAATGAAAATGGCTATACTGTGGTACAGGACAAAAAACAAACACAGTATAATAAGAACAAGAAAATACACATTCATCGTAAACATCAGAGAAAAAAGTATAACAAAAGACAAATTGAACTGGAGCATGGTAGGTAGAAAAAATACAAAAAGGTTCATGCCAAAAGGAGGGAAACAAGGCGTCAGTGTGCCAGCTCAGAAAACCCTTTCACCTATCACCACACAATCTTTAAACACAGCCAATACATCGATCAATAACTATACTAAAGAGTTCCTGTCAGAGGAGGTGACTCAGAGAGAGGGACGGAGCTGAAGACGAGGAGATGTTTAAGGTACGGCAGTGAAGGAAAGTGCTGAGAAGTGTCGGTGCTGCAGAAATGAATCCACAGAAGTTTGTCTGTGAATTATTTCAGGTAAATAAAGAAGCCATGTCTATGATTTTAAACAATCACAGAGCTGATGGAGCAAAGTGCTGCATTAGAAAGCATCTGCCCCTGCACCTTGAGCCAAAAGATTCACCAGCAGGTCATCAGATACTCTGTGGAGCTCAGGTATTTACATGCGCTCTGCATTAATGTTCAATGTAAAAAAGGCTGCTTCAGCCAAGCTCAACAAGTCAAATTTCTTTGCACAGACTGCATCTCCCAAGTACAAAACTGGTGCATAGAAAGAGCACTTAAGATTTTAATATGTAGTGCACAAGCATCAGATCCAAAGAGGAATTATTTCATGAAATTTGAGCAGCCAACCTTAGTGTGAGATCAAAATACTTAATTACCATAGACTGGCTGTCCTGTATGAAGCATAAGTTGTTATAAAGTCAACTTGAAGGATAAAATAATGTCCCTGTAACTCAGACCTTCTAGTCCCTCTAAAGGTCCCTAGTCCCTGAGGAAAGTTCTTGAAATCATAATGCAACTAAAGATTGTCTGATTAAAAAAAGTCCAGACTCATTCGACTGTTTCACAAAGCTGGGCAAAGGGAAAAATCAAACAATTTAGACTGTGAGATGTTGTTGCTATTGTACCAGTTTTGTACTTTTGGGATACAAAATATTGAAATTTGGATAAAGAAATGAAAAAAAAATTCACAAATTAAAGCAAAACCACACAAGTAGGTTTGTTAAAAACCCGTATAGTCTGTCGTGTGTGGATTTTGCACAGCTTGTATTAAAACTTGTTTCTAAATACAAAGGAATGACTGAACCAGATCTTAAATCTGCATCATAATGCACAATTTTGCTTTTTCAATGGGTGTCTTCACATTTGTTTTCTTACAAAACAGTAAAATATCTGAGGACTGCAGCACCTTACTTCCAAACAGATTTCTTAACCTCTTTAAAAAAAAAAAAAAAGCACTTTACATAACATGGCTGAAGCTGTGATGACATCCAGGCCAAAGAGCTGAGAGACAAACCTCTGCCACACTTTCTGTGCACATAAAGGCTAAAAAATATTCTGAACATGTGAAGGAATAGATCTTTTCATCTGTGTATATAGAAAAATAACAGCATCTTTCTGCTTTCATGAGTCTAAAAATCTACATCTGAAGCTCTAAAGTTTACATTCTTTGCATCATGCTCCAAAGTTAAGAAAGAAGTCGGAGGCAGGAAAAGAGGAAAAGAGGTCCACAGGGCTAAAGTGCATCATGTGCCATTCGTTCCTGACATAAGTCGCTCACAGGGAGCAGAGGTTTGTCTCTCAGCTCGGTCAGGAATCACTGCAGACGGATGAATGGATGGATGAAAGTGATAGATGAGTGGATAGACAGATGGGGAAAGGGAAGTGGGGTCACACACGCCACATCCTGCCTGGATCCCCTCCTCCTCCTCCCGTCGTGTGGACACATAGAGAGGCACTCTGAGGGTCACGGCTGTCTTTGGAAGTGCCTCTGTGAGCTACGGTCAGGGAGGGAAACACCTGAACAGCTTCTCTGTTTGACCTTTGGAGACCGCAGGCCGACCCAATCCTCTGTTTTTATTTTCTCCCTGCATTATTCTCCCCACACTCCCGGAGATCTCCATCAGCCTGCCGCCTTCACTCTGCCTCCCTTTGTTAAATAAAGACTAGTAGAAGAGGTGAATTCAAGTTTCCCAGAGCTGCTGTTGTAGTTTCACTTTAGGGTGCAGGAAAATACACAAACCAGATGTGAAACCAAAACAAGAGAGTGGTTTGAAATGGTTCGTTGATTGGTTCTTTGGAATCCATGAAAGAAAAATCAGCTTTTGTGTTTCATCTCAGTGCAAAAACTTGAGTTTAAATGTATCTGCCTCATTTCCTGTTGTAATATAATTGTACATTTCATAAAAGCTGCATCCTCTGAGAAAGAAAGTGTGCGCATCTGTCGCTTTGTTGCTGCATTGACTTATTTCTTTTCTCGGGCCTTGTTTTGAGCTTTTACTTTCTTAAGACCTATTTTTCTTGATATGCCATGTGAATGTAGCTTATATTAAATGTAACTTCAAAATCTGACAAGAAGTGAGACAAATACACCAGCTGAGATTTGAGTTTTTGCAGCGTCGATGGCAGTTGCGTGCTAAAGCTCCCATGAAACAGGTAGCAAAATGTTATTTGATTCATATTTTCATGTTATTTTTAAAAAAACAGAGGCTAAAAAAGGAATTCTTGCAGATTTTGAACATTTTTTTAAAAAGCAAAGAGAATTTATAGGTGATGCATCTTAGACAAAAGACAATTTGCATCTCGGTCTCATGGATACAAATACTTGAGTACCATTAAAAATATCCGCAAAACATCTTTTTTTCTTCCTTGTAGGGTCACGTTTGGGAGCAATTCAGCTCAGTTCATTTGTGAAAAATCATTTCTGTGATTTCATGGGAGCTTTAGAGCAAAATGAAAACAAAGAAAACTGTTTTAGTTACTCATCTAGCACCGTTGTGGTTCAGAAACACAGTTTACAAACCGTACATTTGCCTGTCAGTGTGTGATTGTGTGTCAACATGTTGCCCAGCACCTCACAGAAGCACTTATTGCTACGACAAATCCAAACTCGTGTGTAGCAGGTGAGTCCACCTGAACGCTACTAACGCTCACTTAAAAAACAAACACTATTTCAAAATCTTTATCCCGTCTACCTATCAGCTAAACACTGCCACATATCTGCGATCATATTGCAAGCAAATATATCAGAGTAAAACAACAAACGGTTACATATCTGAAACACAAAAGGAATTCATGAGCAGAGTGAAGAGCAGGCCTGTGTTTTCCTGCGCTGGGTGAAACAGTAAAAAAAGGACCAGCACTGTCTCAGGCATCATGCAGTATTCAAACCCCACAGCGCAGTTTTCCTCATACTGCATTATGTAACAAACACACAGAGCTGCTGCGGCTCTCTGGAGCAACTTCTCTCAACTGTGTGCCGGTTAAAAAGACCTCAAAGTGTTTTCTTTTTTTTTCAACCCGGCTGCTACCAATACTGCTGTTTCTTTTCATTTAATGCCCTCAAGGACGAGAGAAATTAGAGAAAACGTGTCTGAGGCTGCTACTCATGCGAGTGTTTATATGTGTGTGAATCAGGAAAATCAGAAACGGCGCCTCAAATAAACCTGGACTGAGCAGAATGAGGAGGCTGTCGAGAAAACTTTTCTCACAAGTGACTCTTAAAGCAAAATACTGTCACTGAGGTTCTTTCTCTAACGTTTGTCTCCTTCAAATTCTCCTTGCAGGCTGAAATCCTCTTCTCCTGTGTCTTTAAGTCAGCTAAGCAACAAAAGCTGGGGAAGAAAAAGATAAAAATGAACAAAAAGGACGAGCAGAGGAGTCACTCAGGGAGGTATAAAAAAGTCCATCATCGCTTCTTCTCCCATGAGTCCTTGTTCCTCCTCAGGTCAGGGATGCAGTTGAGGGTGAAGTGTGTTCGTGTGTGTGTGTGTGTGTTTCTCACAGTGTATGAGCGAGGGTGAACGTGTGTGTCACAGTGGTGTGCAGTCACATCAGACCATGTATGATGGGCAGTGAAATGACCAAAGTGAGGGTGTGACTGCGGCTGTGAGGAACATAAGAGGTGAGTGAGTTGTCTGGTTGCAGCATCAGAGTGGAGAGGGTGAAGGTATCTGTCACTCCTGACCTCCACAGTTTCTTCTTCTTCTCTCTGTCCATCTTTTTTCAGAGGAGCTCGTCTTCTCAGTCTTTGAAAAGTGATTTTTTTTTTTCCCTTCAGGTTCAGACGAAAGCCTCGGGCTTGGTGTCCGTGTTCATTTTGACGTAGATCTTTGGATCCTCGTCCTGCTCGTCTCTGAGGCGCTGGAGGTGGCGACTGTGGCACAGCAGGTAGAGGGGCAGGCAGAATCCCAGCATGCTCAGCACCAAGAGGCCAACGTTCACCTGAAGACAACATAAGGATCAGACGAATGAAACATGCATCAACAATTCTTCAACTGTCAACATAATTCTCACATTACTTTCAGAGAATTCTGGTGCTTAATAGAAAAACAATATTTTTAATGATAACCACTAAAAAATGAATAAAAAAAAAAATTCCCTCTGAATTTTCTTGCAACACTTCACTACATTAACGTCCATTTCTCTTACCCATAGAGGGTCCTTGTCCAGCGGTCCCACCATGGCCATGAAGAGAGGCTGCTGCAGCAGAGCGAAGAGAGCGCTGATCAGAGACTGCATCCCCGTCAGGCTGCCGAACTGAGAGGACGGGTACCTGCACAGGACAAAAGATGTGTTTTAGATGCAAATTTGAGACAGATTTCATACACCTTCGAACAAACATGATGGAACCTTGAACTACTTGTTTCAGGGTTACTTCCTCTTCAATATGTCTCATTTTTTATTGTGACATGAAAATAACTTGTGTTTTTTATCCAACAGCCTTGAAAACTTGTTGCCTTAATGCCATAATTTTCCAGTTTAAGGTCAAAGATGTGCATCCAAATATCTTCTAGCTACTACTAGACTATTACTATAAAAAAAGCACAACAAAAACAATAATAATTATATTTGTATTTACACTTTTAAGGATGTAGAAAGATGAAGCAGCATCAGTCTGTGAGCACATTCTTCACTTTCAGCTCATCTAAATGAGTTTTTCTGGAAATTATACGCAAAATTCTGATAAGATTTAACTATTTTAACCTTTCTCTTCTTTTCCTAAATTCAATTTAAATCTTTTCATGTCTGGTTTTCGTTGACATTTAACTCTCTTTTGCTCAAAGTCACATCTTTTTCTCTAAGTAGCCCTGAAAATATCAGCACTCATACACAATAGACACTCAAACCACCAGAAACCATGTATGAATATTAAATTTGTGCTTCCACATACTTTAGGTTGTGCAAGATTTATATCTTATGGTGGAATCACTGGTAAAAAACAGTCAGTTTGTGTGCTTCCATGTGATTTTTTGAAGCAGTTACACTTACACAGCTGCGTAAAGTCCTCCAACGGCAGAGTGGATGAAGCCTCTGACGATAGTGTGCAGGATGAAGGACAGAATCTGAAGGACAGAAATAAAAATATGAACATGTCACTGTAGAAGGAGAGATAAGCAACCTGAGAAACAAGACTCAAAAAAGGAAAAACCAAGAAACAATGCCTCTCCTGTCCAGTAGGTGTCACTAGAGCATCATGAAGCTCTCTGCTCTGCATTGCCATGTGAGTCACCTCTTTGAACATCTTGTTCATCTCTCCCATCCTGCCACTGCAGTGTTAACTCTGGGCTTCAGGAGCACATGTGAGGGAATGTGCGTCCTTTTAGGAAACATGAAATAGATCTCTGTCCTTCATGT